>JXCR01105707.1:85148-196381 GCA_002079205.1 Phalaenopsis hybrid cultivar
GCTATTTTCTGAATTTATTAAATATCCTATTTATTTATTCAAACCGCGGGCTGACTGGATCATCAGATCCGTCGAAAAGCCACACGACGCGCTCCTATTCGACGCCGTCTTCTGACTCAGCTGCCATGCGGCTCACCGTATCGCTTCAGAGGGTCATCCGGCTTGATCTCTGCCGTCCATTCAATACACGCGAGAACGGACGACATCCGTTCATCGTCCCCGATAGGCTTAACCGAGAGCCGTCCATTTTAAAACCTTATTCTCATTTCTTAATGTATTTTGGTGATTATTTTTTTAAATTACTCATCTTGAAGAGACGAACATATCCATATGGTAAACACAGTATGAAATTAAGCCATTATAAATGGAGAGTTCGCAAAGGCTCGGGAGAGTAAGTGAGGTTATACCTTTGCTCCGAGAGGTTTAGCCTCAATCAGAGATTCTTCACACCTTTGTGGGTCCCAAAGAGCTTAAGGAAGAAGCCTCTAGCTCTGGTGTAAAGCCTACATTTAATTTCAACCACAGCCGATTTTGGGTGTTGGTTGAGAGCTATGGTAGAGGCTATTTCAGAGGGGGAATTGATGGGGGTTTGGCTTCTTTCACTGTTGTGAAGGTGTAGGACCAATTTATTTGAAGTTTAGTGCTGTGTAGGTTGTGATTGAGATTTGTCCTGGTTTCGGGCAGGAATTCAAGCTTAAAATTGGATTGCCATGGTGGATTTGAGAGAGGGAAATGAATTGCAATGTACTAAGGGTCTCTTAGGGAAGCTCTCTGAGGGGTTTGGAAGGCCTTGGTTAAAATTTTCTTACCACCACTATTCATGGCCGTGGGGGGGATTTTATAGAAATTGGCTAAAGGGAGGCTTGGCTGGCCAATTGAGGGGTTAGCCCTACTGCTTAGGTGTTAAGCAGAGGAGCTCTCAACACAATTTGGGCTGAGGTGGCCTCTTGGCATGAATTTGGGTATTGACCATGTGGGGGCTCACGATTTTGGGCTTTAACTTGGGTTAAAGTGGCTAACCAAGGGTAGAATGAGGGTTAAAGCTTATAATGATCAGTAAAAATGGCACCATAGGGTATGGACATGTGGTATGGCAAGTACCNAGTGTTTTGATGAGAATACATCTTACAAGACATCAACAACAAAAGTTAGCGGTTCCTCGGTCTTTTGCAGTTCTCTTAGTAATGATGGGTCTGCTTCATCAGGAAAAAAACATGAAGGTTATGTTTCTCCTTCATTGTTGACAAGTAATGCAGAAACAGCAGCTTCAACTCCTGTGAGATCAGGTGATAGTATGGATGACACTGAACGATCAGGTTGTTATAGATCTCAAATTTGCTTATGGGCTGAAAGTGGGCAGAACATGAAAAGTGATAAACTGTATGATTCACATGCTGAAAGGGTTGATGAAATAAACAAGGTTAATCGGAAGNTCATGTCAGTTAGCCAAGTATTATTGGGTCCATTACCCACGCCATATTTACCACCTTTTTGCTCGTTTATCTCTCATTCATAGTGACATATGTGGACTCTCTTGCACTCCCAGCTACTCCAATAAACGGTAGTTCTTGATTTTGATTGATGAATATACTCAGATGACATGAGCCTTCATTTTAAAAGATAAATCAGATGTTGTTGTCACATTCCAAAACTTCTGCACATTCATTTTAACTCAATTTAAAATTCCAATTAAGGGACTTCGAACCGACATTGATCATGATTTTTCAACTTGATTTTGGATTCTTAGTGACTAAGGACATCCTCCGCCATAACTCATGTGTGGACACCCCTCAACAAATTAGGGTCTCCGAGAGAAAATCGTCACCCCCTCGATGTTGCTTGCCTTATTATATTTCAATCCAATGTCCCAAAACGGTTTTGGAACGATGTTATTCTAACTATGACCTACCTTATAAATATAGTCTTCTCTAAACTCCTAAAATTCACAAGTGTCGAACCCCGTTGACCATCTTGATGTTATGCTTTCCTGCAATCAGGTCTTCTCCACATTAAATCTCAAGATTTTTGGGTGCATAGCTTTTGTTCATAACACTGCCCTATTCAGAGTAAACTTGTTCCCAATTCCATAAATTATATTTTCTTAGGGTACTATTCCATTTATAAGGAGTATCAGTGTTTTGATCTTACCACAATCAAAATTTATGTGTGTACTGATGTTTCTTTTGAATGTACTCCCTATTTTTGAAACTTAGTCTCGAGTGGGGGAGCTTGAATTTTTAACCGTCCCTTATCCCACTTCTATGGATGTTCCTCCTATTGTTTCTATCACTGAGGAGTCTCCTGTTATGTTGAGTGGATGATCTCCTTCACTATCCGTGTCTACACACGACGCACCCGTCCTAGTGCTACCACTATGGAGTTTGCTATCTCTAAAACTGTAAAAGAATCGAGCTTGAGCAAGCTCAGACTGGGCTCTTGTTCAAAATTGGCTGCTGTTCAAAATGACTCTTGAAAAGTGTGTTCGTGTTTGGCTCGAAATTGACTCGTTAGAATATAAAATTATTATAATAATTAATTTTTAGAATAAAATTAAAATAATAATATTTTTAAAACACTGTTTTTATAGAAATTAATTATTTATAATTTATAATATTTAATTTTATGAACNCAAGTAATTGATACTACCATGTATTATTTTTTGTATTCTAAATATTTCCTCTTCTTTTTTCACATGTTCAGCTTGTAGTAAGTGCTACTACAATGTGATTTTGTTTTCATATTATAAATATCCCTCTTTTGTCGCAAGTTTTTCGTATTGTGTCTTAATATTTTTTTCTTACACTACGGTATGTCGTTTAACCACAATGCTTCATAGTTTAATGCTCTGTTTCTTTTTTTTTTTTTGGGTCGCTTGACCATTTTCTATATACACGCTGCATTCGTGTTCAAGAACCTCCACAAAACTCAAGTTGCCTTCTTGAAAATTTTGTTGAACTTTTCAGAAGAGAATTGAAAAGATCTACTTTCTTTACCCAATATATCGACAAGAGTTCGGAAGAATAAAAAGAGTAAAATAAAAAGAATGTCCTTAATAATGAGAAAAATATTACAGCATGACAAACTATTACTTTTATAACGGCAATCCCTACTCGTCATTACTTATTATTGCTTGTTATTAGCCTTTATTACTTCATCATGTATTTCCTATTTTGTTTCTTTATTTATTTATTTCTTTCCTTTATTGTGGCGGTTGATTTGGGTTTAAGTAGTCCGACTTCTATCAATAAACTTATGCTGCTCTAGTCACAAACTCAAAATGGTATTAGAGCCATGGCTCTAACCCTAGTGGTTCTACCTTAGTCGCCAACCACCTGCAGGTCTTCTCTATATCCTGCAGACAACCACCTTTTAGCCGCTAATCCTTCCAGCCGACCTCATGTTCTTTCTGCAGATCCTTCCTGCCAACGAAGATCTATCTGCTGCTCCTTTCTACCGCTAAGCCCAGCAGCTCCTCTAGCCGACCTACCTACATGACTTCCTATTGGATTACCTCTTTTTCTATTGTGAGGCCTCCTTGATTTGTTGTTTGCCGACTATTTCTCTTGTCTGCACGATCTATCTTGCTGTTGCTTCCAGATGTTTTTTTTCAGCCGTTGGACATCTCTCTTACAAGCCTTTCCTACGTCTCGATTACCCAACATCACCTATGGCTCTGTTGGAACTATGGAGAATTCCTCCACCATCGAACCTCCCATTGACATTGTCCATGCGTCCAACGGAGGATCGTCACCGACCTCAATACCTCTACAGATCGGAGGATCATAAACAAACATGAACTTCTTGATTGCGACTCATAAACTAAACAGCATCAACTTTCTCCAATGGTCCCAAGTGGTGTCCTTGTTCATCAAAAGACCTGAAAAATTTGATGAACTCACAGTTATGATCAGTGAACCTTTAAAGACTGACCCAACTTATTGGAGCTTGGAAAGCAGAGAACTCCATGGTCATGTCATGGCTGATACATGGAAACGTCAATTGGTCATCCATATATGTTCCTCCCTGTAGTTTGTGCCCTCTGGACAACACTTCATGATATCTACTCAGATGTAGGAAACTCGGACCAACTTTATGCGGTGTCTAAGAAAATTCGGGAGGCAGAACTGGGGTCAAGGATCTTGACCTGGTACTATAAGGACCTTGCTATGCTAAGAATGGAATGTAACCTGTACTATGACTACACTTGAGATTCTCTGACCTATCTTTCTCTCTTTCAGAAGATTGTAGAAAATGATCGCTTGTTCTAATTTTTGATTGGCCTTAATATAGACCTTAACGAAGTCCGGGATCGTATTCTTGGTCGGAACTCTCTTCCCTACGCTTGCGCTTTTTCACCGAGATTCACCGAGAAGAGACCCGAACATTTGTCATGCTTGACACATACTCCTTCAGCTGAGTTGTCTGCCTTGATCTTGAATAACACTCAACCCTTGTCCATGCCACCGCGAGTCGGAGACAACACATGTGATTACTGTCACAAACCTAGCCACACTCGAGACAAGTGTTGGAAATTTCATGGTAAATTGACATATAAACTTTTCGTCAAATCCTCTGCTACCAAGGGTCTCACAACAACATCCAAGAATATTGTGATTCAACCGACTCATACCCGAAACAACCTGTAATTCTCCAAATTCTTGGAAAATTAGATTAAGCAATTGATGAAGCTACTTGGAGCAAATCAATTCTATGCGAGTCCGTCGACCTCCTCTGTTTGACAAGGTAATCTTCCTATGGCTCTTACTTTTCTTTCTTCTTCTAGTCCGTGGATTATTAATTCAGGTGTCGTGGATCACATAACTGGATGCTCGCAAGCTTTCTCAACTTATCATCTGTGCTCTCAGAAAGATACTCGCAAAATTGTCGATGATTCCTGTAGTTTCATTGCTGGCAAATGGCCGGTTGTGCTAAAAATCGGTTTCTCTGGAGTCCATTTAACTTGTTCCTTTGGTTCAATTTAACTTGTTATTTGTTAGCAAATTGACTAATAATATTGATTGCATTGCTAATTTCTCTTATGATAGTTGTGTTTTTCAGGATCGTCGTTTGGGGAGGACAATTGAAATTGCTAAGAGGTTAGTTGGACTCTATTACTTGAATAATAAGAGCACTGAGAGTGAGGGCACTTCACTTAGGATTTGTAGTTTATCTCGAATCATTGAATGTCCCATCATGTTGTTGCATTATCGTTTTTGTCATCTTAGTTTCCAGTACTTAAAAAGTTTGTTTCCTTTAATGTTTTATAATAAAGTGTTTCTACTTTCAATTGCGAGACATGTCAATTAGCCAAGTATTATTGGGTCCATTACCCACGCCACATTTACACACCTTTTTGCTCGTTTATCTCTCATTCATAGTGACATATGTGGACTCTCTTGCACTCCCAGCTACTCCAATAAACGGTAGTTCTTGATTTTGATTGATGAATATACTCGGATGACATGAGTCTTCATTTTAAAAGATAAATCAGATGTTGTTGTCACATTCCAAAACTTCTGTACATTCATTTTAACTCAATTTAAAATTCCAATTAAGGGACTTCGAACCGACATTGATCATGAGTTTTTCAACTCTATTTTGGATTCTTGGTGACTAAGGATATCCTCCGCCATAACTCGTGTGTGGACACCCCTTAATAAATTAGGGTCGCCGAGAGAAAATCGTCACCCCCTCGATGTTGCTTGCTTTATTATATTTCAATCCAATGTCCCAAAACGGTTTTGGAATGATGTTATTCTAACTACGACCTACCTCATCTTCTCTAAACTCCTCTAAAATTCACAAGTGTCGAACCCCGTTAACCATCTTGATGTTATGCTTTCCTGCAATCGGGTCTTCTCCACATTAAATTTCAAGATTTTTGGGTGCATAGCTTTTATTCATAACACTGCCCTATTCAGAGTAAACTTGATCCCAATTCCATAAATTATATTTTCTTAGGGTACTATTCCATTTATAAGGGGTATTAGTGTTTTGATCCAACCACAAACAAAATTTTTATGTGTGCTGATGTTTCTTTTGAATGTACTCCCTATTTTTGAAACTTAGTCTCGAGTGGGGGAGCTTGAATTTTTAACCGTCCCTTATCCCACTTCTATGGATGTTCTTCCTATTGTTTCTATCACTGAGGAGTCCTCTGTTATGTTGAGTGCATGATCTCCTCCACTATCTGTGTTTACACATGACGCACCCGTCCTAGTGCTACCACTATGGAGTCTGCTATCTCTAAAACTGTAAACGAACCGAGCTTGAGCAAGCTTAGGCTAGGCTCTTGTTCAAAATTGGCTGGTGTTCAAAATGGCTTATGAAAAGTGTGTTCGTGTTCGGCTCGAAATTGACTCGTTAGAATATAAAATTATTATAATAATTAATTTTTGAAATAAAGTTAAAATAATAATTTTTTTAAAACACTGTTTTTGTAGAAATTAATTATCTATAATTTATAATATTTAATTTTATGAATATATATATATATATATTCGAGCCAATTTGAGAAAAAAACAAGTGAACAAACTTTTGTTTGTTCTCGGCTCGTTTACATTTCGAGCTTAAAAATTTGTTCGTGTTCGACTCGTTAGGCTTAATGAACGAGCCTAACACGAGCTACTTAACGAGCTGAACGTGAGCTGTTCGCAAACAACGAACCAAATTGATAGCCTAGCTGCCTCCTTATAGGACATTGACTCCACTTCGGGCGACATCCCCAACATGACCCCTCTGAATGAAGGAGTAAAGTACATAATTGGACATGCTCTCATATGTCTCTTTTCGCAGTTTATCATTGACCTGCGAGCATTTGCTAGTGCCCCAATGTACCATCAGATCCTAGCTACGTTTGAGGTTGCTCCTTCTGATTCAGCTTGGAAAACGACAGTAAATGCCCTCTGACGGATTCAACGTGAGTTGATTTTTTGAAGGTAAGAAAGTTGTGGGGTGTTGATGAATTTTCACACCAAGTTCAACTCAGATGGATCCTTCGGACACAACAAGACACGATTGATCGTCAAGATTACTCACAGATCATTGAAGTTGACTATGATGATATATTTGTTTCAGTGACTAAGTCAAACACTATTTTAGTCATGTTATTCCTTGTGGTGAATCTGGATTAAGTGCATTCTTAAATAGATAGCTTACAAAAGAGGTGGTCATGTCTCTCCCTCCTGACTTGGACTCTACTTTCTTCAGAGGGCGGGCATGTAGGTTGCAAAAGTCTCACTATTCTCTAAAGCAGTTCCCAAGGCTCTATTTGACAAGTTCACAAAGGTGGTCATGGGCCATGATTTTATTCCGGCTCAATCAGATCACACTCTCTTCTTCTGACTTTCCTCTAATGGCCAGTAGCTAACCTTATTGTTTATGTTGAAGATATTGTTCTTAGAGGTAACAATTTTCCAACATTGGAGTACTTAAAAAACTTCTTGCTATGTCCTTGAAATGCATGACTTGAGATCTTTTCGGTACTTCTTAGGAATGAGAGTGACTCGGTCATCTTGGGGCATGTCTGTCTCAGCGCAATATGTGTTTGATTTCTTGACAGAGAACATTGTTCTTCTATGTAAACCTGTGGCTATTACTATGGGTCCCATTGAAAAAGTATCTGGCATTCCCAATGTTATGCATGTCAAAAGTCATCTACCTCGCCCATACTTGCCCCAACATATCAACTTTGTTAATATAGCGAGTCAATTTATGCATGAACTCTATGAGCACTATCCCGAAGCTGCCCACCGGATTCTTCATTATTTAAAAGGTACACTGAGCTTAGGTTTGTTTTTCTCTCGTTGCACCTCTCGATTCATTGTTGTTTAAACAGATGTTGATTTGGCCGGGTAGGTTCATGATTGACGTTCCACCTCGGGTTACTGCTTATTTCTATGGGAAATCCTTGTCATGTGTAAAAACAAAATATAGTCTGTGATTGCCCGGAGTAGTGCTTAAGGTGAATTCTAGTCCATGTCCTTAGGATCTGTGAAACTCTCTGGTTACGCATAATGCTCTGTGAACTTTGAATGTCAACTTTCGTCATGCTACAGCTATTCTGTGTTAATAAGACAACCATCAGTATTGCTCACATTCCACTCCTGCATCATCATATTATACACGTGGAGATGAACAGACACTTCATTGAGAAAAAAAGGTCGAGCCTGGAGAAATTTGTTCCTTTTGTATCCTTCAATGGTCAACTAGCTCATATTCTCACCAAAATCTTCATCGTTTGTTTGATGACATCAAATTCAAGTTGAACATAACTGATTTCTCTGTCCAATTTGAGGGGGAGTATTAGATTTATAATAATAATCCCTAGTTGTTATTACTTATTGTTATTCATTATTACTTATTATTACTTGCTATTATTTTTGTTCCTTCATTATGTATTTCCTATTTTGTTTTATTTTATTTTATTTTTTCCTTTCTTGTGGCGATTATAAATAGATTTAAAGTCCCATCTTCTATCAATAAATTTATGCCGTTCTAGTCACAAAATTCAACATAAACAATTAGCACATTTGATGATTTAAATTTAGGGGTTTTTACACATGAAGGTCCCCAAACTGTGCAATTTACAGCTAAAGGCACTAAAATATTTAATTTATGCCTTAAAGACTCGGTCATGACTCTGTCTTTCTTTGCGGAATTTTGTTCCGTGCAATCCTCACTATAATTCAAATTTGCTGATGGATCACCGCCGATAGAGACAAGGAAAGCGGAAAATTTAGCTTCAGCCGCTGAAGGGGAAGGGGATTTAGATGGCGACGATAGAGTTGAAATGAACAAATTGGAAACTGAAATAGAAGTGGTTGGAGTGAATCTTTGTTCTTCGACAGGAGGATTTTGATGGCTTTAGGGTGGATGATGATTCGCCTTACCGATCGAATTCGACTGCTGGAGAGTAGAGGATTTGCAAAATGAAACAAAATGTAACTGGAGAAACTTCGGTTTGTTTGCTAAAAAAGTTATCACCTCCGAATGAACACAGGTAGAGGGACACCGACTGTTATGGTGTGAAGAGGGTTAGAGCAACATCGCCGGCGTTCCGACCAAGAGGAAGCCATCGGGCTCGCCACCGCGCTCCCCTTCTTTGACCCTGGCTTTTGCCTTCGAGTACGAGATGGCGACGGGGAGAAAGCCGAATGCGGGTTTCGTGGAAGATTTCTTCAATATCTCTCGTCTCATTGCTATGCAGATCATCATTGTTCTGTACACCGCTGGCGTTGTTCCATTGGCATAGAGTCATGACGGAGTCCTTCGGGTGTAAATTAAATGTTGTGGGGCCTTTAGTTGTAAATTGCATAGTTTGGAGACCCCTCAAATTTAATCCCATTTGTAAAAACTCAAGTTTGCATAGAAAATGCTGAGTTTGGAAACTCTAATTATTGGAGATGAAGTGATCAATGGTTTATTGTCAAAAGGTTATGAGTGGCGCGTGAGGAGGAACTTGAGTGATTCCAATATAGTAATGTGAATCCAACGTGAATAATTGATATTGAGGCCCTATGTTGAGATAGTGCAAATAATATTTTTGGATAGAGAAATCAGTAGAAAGCATTGATGGAGGTCAATAAGAGCATGTACTTCGAATTAGTTGATGAAGCATCAATGGAGTAAAAACGAAATTTATTGGCACTATCTTTATTAGAGAATATAGGTACACATTGCAAATGTGAACACTTCTTGTGGGAGAGAAGAGAAAGTATCAGAGCGCATGGTGCCAGTAATCGTTTTTGTGCAGCTCTCCTATGTATGTTTCCATTTTACCAATCAAAATTTCTCTTGTGCAAAGGAGATGTAGTGTTCTTGATTTCCGAAAGTATAGAGAGGCTTGAGTGTGCTGTAATTTGTACAATTCTCATTTTGTTCATAGTGGATTTCTTTTTTTGATGAGGCTTCATGGTTTCTTCTCGTTCTTGGGTTTTTCTTTGCTAAATCTTAGCGATCTTTGTAATTTTTTGTGATTTCTTGTTTTGTGCGCTTCTGTTTTAAGTTTTGTTTTGGATATCTCGAATCGATTTTTGTTTCTCTAGCAAAAATGAGTTCACGTTATTGAGCATAGGTGATGTTTAACTGATTGATCATGGCTGCAGGGTGATTTGGGNCTGCTAAATCTTAGCGATCGTTGTAATTTTTTGTGATTTCTTGTTTTGTGCGCTTTTGTTTTAAGTTTTGTTTTGGATCTCTCGAATCAATTTTTGTTTCTCTCGCAAAAATGAGTTCACGTTATCGATCATAGGTGATGTTCAACTGATTGATCATGGCTGCAGGGTGATTTGGGTGAAGAATTGTCTATAGTACTAGGGATAGATAAAGAATCCATGTATGAAATGCACCGCATGATAGGTTCTAAATTTTATTGGTGTGATAGAGATGATCGTAGTAGAAGGTTAGCTACAGCATTGTGCAGACAAATTGTGGAGTCATGAAAGAAGGTTTATTGAGGTGAACAGGTGAATTTTATGGAGGGAGGAATCAAAANGACTAGGGATAGATAAAGAATCCATGTATGGAATGCACCACATGATAGGTTCTAAATTTTATCGGTGTGATAGAGATGATCGTAATAGAAGGTTAGCTACAGCATTGTGCGGACAAATTGTGGAGTCATGAAAGAAGGTTTATTGAGGTGAACAGGTGAATTTTATGGAGGGAGGAATCAAAATATGGTGTAGGCGGGTCACAATCAGAGGGAGGTGTTAAGAGTGCATCACCTAAGATTAGAAGTTTGATGAGTGCGGCATCAGCGGTAAGATTTTGGAGAAAGATCGGAAGGATGATAGGTCATGACTAGGATATATAATGCTAGAATGGATAGAATTGGAAATGACTGTCTTTATTCAATTTTTATTTAATGCAAATAAACAAGATTTTAGAAAAAGAGAACAATAAGCGGAAATATATTAAAATCAGATATTTTCAACAGTGAGGAAATAGAATACGAAGAAATAATATGAATTCCTATTATAGATTATTAGTACATTATATTTTATATTTTTTAATATAGACTATTTATGGAATTTGTAATTGAAAAGCATCTTTAGTTTTGTTTCCCTAAGGATGTTTATGTTTACCAGATCATCAGTAAGGATGGAGTTGTCCTCTTAAAAGATAATTTTCAAGGCGGTGCAACCTGGGCATTTGAAGTTGGTTCTCAACCCATGACATGTCCGATCATAGTCGAGGATCTTAATCCACCACGTGAAATGCTTGTGGAGGTAAAATTTTCTAAACCATCAATAAGATTCCGCTACAAATACGCCAATTTCAAATATATGATAAGATCTGTAGTAGATTTACTCGTATGACTACTTTCTTTTCCAGATGCTTTGCGAGGAGCGAGGAGTCTTCTTGGAGATAGCAGATTTAATCAGAGGCTTGGGTCTGACCATCCTGAAGGGAGTAATGGAAGCTCGCAAAAACAAAGTTTGGGCACGCTTTGCAGTGGAAGTAAATATCAGTCTTCACCTTTAGCACTCCTTTCAAGTTTAAGTGACCCAGGCTTAAGAACACTAAACCTTTTTTTCCCCTTCTATTTTTCTTGAATAGGCTAACAGGGATGTGACAAGAATGGAGATTTTTCTATCACTTGTTCGCTCGCTAGAACCAGTTCATAACAGTTCATATCCAGTTTATAACTGCAACATGCCTAATAAACTTATCTGATCCTTTTCAATGAGCTGTTTGATTTTGATTTTACCTCTTCTTCCTGTTCAGGGAATGCTGAGAGCAGGTCTGGGCATTGCCTGCTATGACTGGCATTCCCATGGTTTTCTTGGATGCTAGCGTTGTAAGTAGGGCTGTTAATGGTGTGTAAGCTTATTTTGTAGAATTGCTAGTGCTTGTTTTTTTTTTTTTAGTTTTCCGTCTCCTTTTTTTCTTGTCCAATTTGATTTCAGCTTCTGGGATGATTCCCTTTGGTTTATATGATGTATGTGTTAGTGATATGGAATGTGGTGGCTGGTTGAACAAAATGTAAATGTGAAATCCGACAAGTGCAGTTTGTGTTTTGTTGTTTCTAGTGCTAGGGTATTTTATTATAGTTTTTATTAGAATGTTGCTTAATTCAAGTAATTTTATGCGTAAAATAAAACTTATTTATTATCATCTTAGACTAAGAAAATTTTAGAAATTTATTTTAAATACTATTATTTTAAGCCTATTTATATTTAATCTCAATTTTTTATAAATAAGGGAAGAGTTGGACGGATGAAACATAAATCAAAGCCACCCGTCATCTAAAGGGCGGATCGGCTTTGGGTTTGAGCATTTTTTTTTTTAATTTTTGGGGAATTATATGTTACTATCTAACAATAAATCCATGTATTTATATACCTGACACTTCAAGTTTTATATGCATGGCCCCAGATATGCAAGAAAATCTGTATTTCAAAAAACGGTGGTATTTTTTACATGATAGGAAAGCTTTGGGTGTTATAAATGTAAAATGCAAAGATTAGGGAGAAGATGCAAAGATACGAGAATTGGATGGTATGTGTTTTGACGGCACTCCGTTTTTTTTTTTTTGTTGTTGTTTATTTATCTCATCATTCAATATTAGTTTTGTTTGTGTTTTGGTTGACATTCTTGTATACTTTCAAGAATGCGTTTTTATGTACTGTATTGCTGTGCTTGGCTGGAAGTATGACTTCGGATTAGATCCTCATTGGATGTAGGTTATTGTTTAGATCAATCAATAAATTATGATCTTGGTATTACTATTTGGTGTTTCCCTTTTACTATGTTTAGTTTCTTGTAATCATTTTCTGCATAAAAGGTTAGGTTTTATGAGAATTGGTTTTACGGTAGAATAGGGTGATTGTTTAGAGGTTTTCAAAAAATCTTTTCGGTAATAGAAAAAAAATAAAGGCTCTGTTTGGGGCGGCGGCAGGGCTACGGCGCGGCATCGGGCTACATTTTTCGGCCGTTTTGCGCGGCGTTGCCGCGATATTACCCGAACGCGGAAAGCGACCATGGACCTGTGTCCCAGCTTCGCTTCGTGCTTTTTACCCCTCGTACCCTCTTCTTCGCGTTCGCCAATACGATAAAATTCCGGCCCGGATTCTCGTCGTCGTCTGCGACGAACTTCTCCCCCTTCCTCTTCTCCGAAGGTCGTCCTCCTCTCATGCAAACCCTGCCGGTCCGCTGCTCCCGATCGACTCGCGAAGCGTCAAGGCCCCTCGAAGTGTCATCGCGAAGCCCCCTGACCCTTGCACTCCTTCCACCATCGCTAAATGGTAAAGCATCAAGTTTAGATATGTTTTATATTTATAACACCCAAAGAATACTTCCATTTTAAAAATTGTAAAGGATCAAGCATCAAGCCACCTCGCTCGTTCTTCCCCCTGCGCTCCTTCGCCCGCTACCCGTGCCCCCTGCTTCAGTGAGTTTTTGTGACAGTGATAGAATATTGCTCTATTTGCAGGGAAGTTGCAGTAAATATTGCGTCGCGGGGAGAATTGTCACAGTGAGTTTTTTTCTTTTTCTTTTCTTCTATTTGGGCTTCTAATTTCGCTTTTATCATAAGGGCTGTTTGGCTACTAGCTCGGTATAACTAAGCAGGATTTAATAGATTTTACAAATCTAGATATAAAGATTAAATTCTGAAAAAATTGTTTGACTGTTTGTTTATGGATCTAAGAGTTATGAGAGGAGACTCTTTAACAAATATTGGATTTAAGCAATATCGAGTGAATTAGGATTTATACAAGCAGTTGGATTAAAATTTAGCTAAGTTCTAGTTGATAGGATTTAAGCTATCTTGCTTAACTGTTCAGAAGACTGATAAAATCTTCTTAATTTTCCTGTAATGTTTCAGCTTTTGGAATTTGATATGGAAAGTTATGTGGTGTGGGGTGGAGTGGTTGCCCTAGAGAGAAGCCCTGTCATGATCTTGATGCTTGTTGGATGGCTCATGGTAATCATTTTTTTAAATCAACAAACAACTTGATGCTTTTTTTATGTTATAAGTTTTTTTTTATTAATTATTTTTTGCACAAAAATTATTCCACAAGTTATCTTTATAATATTCAACTCAAGTCTTTGTGGATTGTGATTTTCCTGATTTTTCAGTGTTATATAGCAGGACAAAAAAAGCAAATTTCCAAGTAGGGTGATTAGTAAAGCTTTCAAAGTTGTATGCTTTTTGGTGTTAGATGTGTAAATACATTGGAATTGATGTTATTCAGCTTGATGGGAAAATTGTAGCTTCAAGAGAAACATCCATTCTCTTTGAAAAAAAACAAACTTTTAAGATTTCAATAACAATTTTCCTTCTTCATGTTCAAAGATGAAATTGGTATACATGTGAAAGACAAACTTTCTTAGCACTTTTGATACTCACTGCTAAGTGAGTGTTGTATTCGTACTTTTGTTATGTTCTGCTTCTGAATTATCAAATAGGTCGCTGTCATAGTTCTGTTTTAAACAATTTCACCAAACAGGGGCAAAATTGTCATTTTTCCAGAAACAGTTACCTCACAGCTATTTTCACACAGCTGCAACAAACAGACAGCTAGTTTCCCCACAACAACTTTCCCGCAGCAGCTTCTTGGGACAGCGCAGTTGCAGCTGCGCCAAACAGAGCCTAAGTCGTTACCTATTATAACCTCATTCCCTCTCTTAGTCAATAAATAATATTAACAACAGAATAATTTGAGGATGAATGGAAGTATAAATATCAAAGAAAGAAATAAAAACCTTCGTAATAAAATCGTGATAGCAGGTGAGGCTTAAAAACAAGGAACATGCATTGCAAATTTTTTTATACGTACGTTGCAATTACGGAGAATATGTGACCAGCCTACATAGTTGAATTAGGTCAATAATGATTTTATGATTTGCAATGAATGATTGTCAGCATCAATTTGACTTGACTTCAACAAGTAATATTTTGGAAATGTTTATTACGTATTATGATGCAATTTTCTAGAAGGTGAATTGTGTAAAATCTATTGTACTTTCAATGTCTATATTTTAGATTTAATTTGTAATGAAACATGATAAACACAATTGATTGATATGTTAATCCATCATTTTCATGAATTTATTAGCATATATTAATTAGCTTACCAATAACTTGTATAAACGAAAGTCAAACGTTGTCTGACTTTATTAGAACACAAACCCAATATCTTGTTAATGGCATTTTGAAGTGAATGACAAAGGAAGGCGATTTTCTACTAAATTCTCATAAAGCAAAATTTGCATGAATTTGGTTTTAACACTATTTTTTTTTATATAAAAAGTTCCATTTATGTATAATATTACTGAACAATTATCTTAAAAGCATCCTACATACAAGAAAACAATTGTGATTTGAGTGTGTTTTCCTTAGAATGCGCATAGAAACACATGTAGTCCTGACAGAGGATAGAGGAACGATAAGAGAAACACCAATGCCTATAGTTACACATAATTAATACAAGCGGGCGCGGTGGAAAGTGTCAATTATGTGAAAAATTATTCTGTCCGGATAACAAATGTAGAGGTACATGCATAAGTCAATCCGAATATGCCACGTGTTTCTATGTTTTTTATCATTATTTTATTCTAAAGAATTCATTATAAACGACATAAGTAATAACGTGGCCCGACTTGGCCCGTCATAAGGTATTGACACGTCATTTTAACAAAGGAAAAGAAAGCACAAAAAATTTGAAAGCAAGATAAAAACATCAGATTGTTCAACTTCAAGGGTTTAGGCATTAAAAATTTTTTTGTTGCAAAATATCATGAATAAATCATTGTCTTTTCCGAAACTTAGGAAGAAATCGTTGTCGTTGCCAAAACTCAAGAAGAACCTTGAAGATGGAGATCAACCAGAGTGGTAACTTAAACAACCCTGAGGTCATATCCGTTTCTCTTTTTGGTGATGAAATTATAGACTTGAACTCATTGGTAAGTTTAAAACAAGATTTTGTTTACATGTTAATATGTAAGCTTTATTTTTTTATTAATTGGAGCGGTTTGATGCATGTAATATTTAACAATCCATATTAGAAGGAAACTTTCTTGATTGTGTGCTGACAAATGAATTTTTAATTTTTGCTTTTCCTTATGGTTAGGATTGGCTAATTTTTCTTATACAATCATGTAATATCTCTTGTAAAAAATTGTAGCATAATAATAATTAGAGTCATATATATGAAAAAATGATTTCATAATTTTTGTTTTTCCTTTTGAATAGGATTGACTGATTTAACATTTGCATATGTTGTACTCATTTATCTCAGTACAACCGATAAAACATGGTTGTACTGAAGGTTACAATACAATGTTCTATCTGTTGTAACAAATTGTAATATAAAACTAAGAATTGTATATAAAAAGTGTGAATTTCTAAATTTTGTTTTTTTCTCTTAGCTAGGATTGAGTGATTTATCACTACTTGTACTACAAGGTTGTATTGAAGGGAACTATCCAATGTTCTATCAGTTATAAAAGTCTTAACTTAACAATTAAAAAATTGTATATAAAAATTAAGAATTTTTAATTTATACTTTTTCTCATGGTTATGATGGGCAGATTCATCACTACTTGTACAACCATGTTATATTGGTTGTACTGATTTATCTAAGTATAACTGATACAACACAGTTGTACCTAATGAAATAATGTAATGTTGTATCTCTTGTAAAAAATCGTAACATAACAATAAAAAGAATTGTATATATAGAAAGAAGGAATTTGTAATTTTTGTTTTTCTTCATCGATAAAATTAAATGATTTATCACCACTTGTATAAGAAGATGATTTTATCTGTGTCCGGTTTGTGATTGTTCCCTTTACAAGAAGCAAAAAAATACTTAAGCAAGTTGCTATGTTTTAAACAAGAAAGCTATATTCCTTCTTCGAAGAAGAATATTTACACAGACCATGTGGGCTGGTGATAGAAAAAATTGATAAAAATTCTTTAGAATACATGGATAGAAATTTGGATAACATTGAGAATTCTAACATTTTGACTGTCCAATATGATAAAATCAGTTCTGTTGTATTGTGTAGTTGTAGGAAATTTGAGATGATTGAATCACTTTGTTCCCATTGTATCAAGGTTTTTGTGTCAAGTAAATGCTGTTAGAATACCAAAAAAATATCTGCTAATGAAGTGGTCCTGTAAAGCAAAAAAATATTTACTCTAATATTGCTTTTAAAAAAATTGGAGAGTTCGAAGAAAATAGTGGGTCTACCACTTCATTTATATTTCGTAATCACATCAATAAGTATTTGTATCAAATAAGATGTAGAGCACAAGGTAATGTAGAAGTAAAACAATATATGTTAGACACATTGAAGAATTATTAGGTAACATCAAACTAACAAGTGGAGAGAACTCACCTCAATTAATAATGTCTGTGAAAAGGAAAAAGAATACTGAGAATGATGACATGCAGGCAAAAGACTTAGCCAAAATGCAACCAAAGGTTGTTACTAAAGCATAATTGAAATCTCAATGAGAGAAGGAAAAAAATATAGGAGTAGTTCTTATATAGTTTTTTTTTTTTACATTTTATGTAAAAATGTTCTATTTTCACAACAGACTCAATGTTATTATGATAGAAAACAAAGATAAACAAACAATAGTTGAAGAAAATGAAGAGAAATTGAAAACAATCCCTTTTTATGCTATGCCCTAGTGTTTCACGACATCTATTGCAGCTCCTCTCTCTGTTATGCCCCAATGTTTAATAGAGGCCAAGTTATAAAAATATATATTTCTATTCCAAAGTTTTGCTATCATGTACTAATGGTATATCCACATTAACAGAAATTCAGACCATGTTCAAGCACAAATAATCCATCCATTGGCTATACCGAGATGATGATGGACATAATTAGGTGAAAGAATTTTTAGTTTCAATGAAGCATAATGATGCAGATATAATAAGGAAAAGAATTATATGATTTTATAATAAAGAATTTTTAGATGTTATAATAAAAAATGAGGACATGGTTGTCTGGATGAATTTGGTTGTATGTAGAATCAATGCAAGAGCATCTTTAAGAATTTTTCTAGTATTTGTTGTTCTCTAAGTATCCATTTTTTCAACTGTACAACTGATACAAAATGATTGTACAGAATCACGCAATTAATATTAGGATACCTACAATGTAGCTCAGTACAAGCTTGTACAACATGGTTGTACTGAGTTATCTCAACTGTTTATAAAATTTGATGCATAACTATCATTAATAAATTTTTCTCATTACAACCGTGTTGTATCAGTTGTATTGCGCTACTTAACTGTCTTTATAAAAATTGGTATAGATTTAGTACATTCGATACAACACAGTTGAAATAAAGAGATCGCACATAAATTTGGTCTGCATACGAAAGTATCATTAGAAAATTTGTCTCAATACAACCATGTTGTATCGGTTATACTGAGTTATATATCCATTTAATGAATTTACTTCATTTATTTACCTTCTTATAAATAGTAGTACTAACATAAACAATAAGATCAATAACAGGAGACTCAAATTTGCTCAGTATAACCATGTTGTATCGATTGTACTAAGTTGTCTTACCGCCTTTATAAACTTTGGTATAGCTTTGGTTGTACCAAGCAACCTCACCACTTCTATAAATTTTGATATGGCTTTGGTACACTCGATACAACATGGTCGTACGTAAGAGATCACACGTAAATTTAGTCTTGCATACAAAAGTATCATTAGAGAATTTATCTTAGTACAATCATGTTGTATCAATTGTAATGAGTTATATTTCCCTTTAATGAACTTATATCATTTATTTACATTCCTGTAAACCAAAGGTAAATCGTAATACTAACATAAACAACATGATTAATAACAGAAGACCCAAGTTTCTCAGTACAACCATGTTGTATCAGTTGTATTAAGCTATCTAACTGCTTTTATAAAATTTGGTATAACATCGATACAACCAATACAACACTATCGTACCAAAGAGTTCACATGTAAATTTGATCTTGTATACAAAAGTATCATTATAAAATTTATCTCAGTACGACCATGTCGCATCAGTTGTACTGAGTTATATATCCCTTTATTGAATTTACATCATTTATTACTTTTCTGTAAACCAAAGGTAAAGAGTAATACTAACATAAATAGAGGGATTACTAATTGGAGACTCAAAATTTGTTATGTATAACCATGTTGTTTTGGTTGTACTGAGTTACCTGAACGTCTTTATAAAAATTGGTATAGCTTCGGTACAACTGACACAACATGACTATACTGAAGAGATTGCAAGTAAATTTGGTATTGCATATTAGTATCTTTATAAGATATACCTTAGTAAAACTATATTGTATCGACTGTACTGAGTGATATATCTCTTTAATAAATTTTATTTCAGTAAAACCAATATGAAATTTAGAGATTAAAATAATAAAAGAATGATAATACACAAATTTATAGTATAAATGAATGATATTACATATCAAACTATTTGATTGTATCACATTATATCTTGTAAAAAAAAACAGAGCAAAATAATGAACGATATAAATTTACAGTATAAATGAATGATATTACATATGAAGTTATTTGATTGTATCATAGCATATCCTATAAAAAAAATTGGCCCTGAATATGAGCATTGTTTTAGCTAGTCCTTCAATCTTTTATATGGTTTGGAAACGATGGCCTCTATATATTTACAAAAATACATCCCACAATAAATACTATTATTTTAGTGTGAGATATCTTCAACCTCATAAACGATCCATTTTGTGATGGGAGAGTCGAAGGCATCACCAACTTTTTTAATCAAAAGTCTGGTCTATCATGTTAAACAAGACTAAGAAATTCAAATTTGTTTAGTATGAGAATTTTGAGTATGACGCATTGCAAAGTGTATTAGATTAGGCAATGAATAAAAAATAACCATTTTTTTATCCAAAAGCCAACCAATAATGTCCAATGTTGTTTGTCCACAATGAAGAGAATAATATATTTACAATTGGCCACCACAACCTATTTACGTGCTAGAAAAACACTTTAATTTCTTTCTCATTGTTTTCTAATTTACCATAACACCATAAGGAAATAAGCTCCAAATAAATTATATATATATTTTTTTTGAAATGAACAAATCTAAACAACTAAGATGTGAATTTGATAATTACCAAATACATACTCGAAACGTAAATAAATACTTCATAAAAGCCAGGAAGAATTTTATTATCCTCGCTCAATATTATTACAAATGCATCTACATGAGTTTCATTTAAATATTGGTTTCTTAGCACTTCATCTATACCCTTCTTGCTTAAATGGACATTGCTTCTCTAAAAAATGAAATCATCTCTGCATTTCAGATAAGAGATTGATAATTATTTTTCAGAATTACTAAGCTAAGAAATCTAAATTTAAAAACACAAGCAAAACATATTATCTATATTGATCGGAAAAACGTTGAGAACTTCTATCAATTAAGTCAACCTAATGTGGTGGAATTAGATCTCTTGTAGGGAATTGAGCTTGTGATTGAGTAGGTCTTGTTTGATTAACATTTTAAATTGTTAATACTTTTTAAAAGTAAGAAAACAATAATTTATGCTACATAAAACATCAACATCTAAGTCTCATAAAACATGTCTCATCAGGATCTTCATCAAGATATGTCACTAAAATTTTCATGGCTTGCTCTTTTGCTGTCGATTGCACTATTTCTCTCTTCTTCTGTGTCTCTTCAACAACATGTTGCAATTTCTTTATTCTTGTATTGTTCTTTGATAGCCTGTTTTGATTGCAAGTTAAAACAAAATTTATTTAGGGTAAACTTCATAATAAGTGGATATTTTATCGTGAAGTACTTATTTCCTCCTTCTTTCCTTCTTCCAAGCCCACTTTCTTTCTCAACTTCCCTGATCTTTTTGTTTTTGGTTTTTATCACAATAATGAAGCAATTACTAGAAAAAAATGAAGATAATTGGAGGATTTTAAGTAAAGTATTAATGTATGTTGATCATACCTTATTAATATTTGGCACATCAACTGCAGCTTCTTTCTCTCTAAACTTTCTTATTCTTTGTCTTTTATGCACTGGAGGCTATGAATGGAGTCCTCACCACCAATTGCCTCCTTCCTTTTCTATGCTTTACAGTGCTAGCAATGATTTTATGTTCCCCGTGCTTTATTCCAGCCTTGTTCTCCTCCACTTGAGGTTGAGTTAGCTTAAAGTGGGAATGATTTCTCCCTTGTTCTTCTTCACCACTTGATTTTGAGTTGGCTTATGGGGGTCCCTTATTCTTCTCTTCTAATTGATGTTGGATTAACTTAGATGGAGGAATGATATCTCCCTTATTCTTCTCCTTTAATTAATGTTTAATTGGCTCAGTTAGATGAATGAATAATCCCTTATTCTTCTCCTCTAATTGATGTTAGGTTGCCTCAGATTGGTGAATGAATTCTCTCTTATTCTTCTCCTTTAATTGATGTTGAGTTAGCTCGGTTGGGGGAATGACTTCTCACTTATTCTCATCTTCTTCCCCAATCTTAGTTTGGTAGTGAGGAGTGGCTATTCCTTTGTTTAGTTCCTCATTTATTAGATTTAAATTAAGAGGAGGTGTGCTTATTGTTGTATTTATATGTTGGGGAGAATAGGTCATGTTGTGCACTCCAATTATTTAGTCTTCAACATACCTTATTCATGCCTCCACGACTCTTAATATCGCGCTCTCGCGGCTCAGGGCAATCTCAATCTACCTGAGCTTATTATTTATTGATGCTTCAAAAGCTATAAGGCTTTGCTCAATAGATATAATCAATTTATAATTTCAATGTTTAAGGGAATATGCACATGGCTATGAATGGTTTCATCCGTGGCCACTGGTGTAGATTTCAAAAGTGGAATATGTTAATCTTTTGGGGATAGAGAAGAGGCGGCTACTGGTGAGTCATGTACATTGGAAAGGTCAATTAATATGCTGGTTCATCCATGGTTATATTCCTAAAATAATTGTAAACCTTTAAAAAATAAATTTCTTATTAATTTAGTTTATATCAATTTTTACATTACTTTTTACCTGATCAACTGGCAGCTCTAAAGTAAACGTATTGCAGATCTTATTTCTCATTGTCATTGACTTTAACCTTCATATTATATATGGTCTTGTCCGTGGCATTATAGGGAAAATAATATTTCTATGCTAAAAAATTATACCTGCAATACAGTAGAATATAATACATTAGCATGTAAGCAACGAGGATCATGCCGACAGACATGATACACAAAAATGACATAGCCACTTATATATCCAAAAGGCTTCTAGAGTCTTGACCTCTCAATTAGACTGTTAAATTGGTCTACCAAAAATCTACATATGGCCTCTGACCAATTATACTATGTAAATTCATGTATATTTCGAGAAAAACAGATCCTTACATACCTTATAGTTATTGTACGGAAAAACTAAATTTGTAAGTAAAAATTTAATAAAATGTTTAATAAATTAGAGCTACTTTTATTAAGAATAGGAATTTAATTTTATTTTAAAAATCTATAGATGTGAACTTGGATAAAGGNATTTATTCAATTTTTTAACCAATATTTACATTTATGCATCCCTTTAGTACAATCGTGTTGTATCGGTTGTACTGGATAAATTAGTACAAACAATATAACATCATTGTATTTTAGGAGCACATACCAAAAGACTAAAACAAAAAAAAAATCAATTAAGGAAAAAAAGTTGCTAAAAAAGAAGAGATAACGATTGTCTCATATTTGCAAGCATATCATTAATTTACTTACTAAAAAGACTACTATTGGATCACGCACAACTGCTGTATATTGTACTTTGATTTGAATGTGATTCTCACTCTCTTCTTCGTTGTTATGCTGGGAGACAAAAAGACAAGTGGAGCCCTAAAATAAAGAATGTCGACAAGCAAAAATAAAGAAACTAAACCGAAAAGGGGGCAAAAAGCCGAAGCCTGACCTTGGTACAAAAAAGGAATCTCACATGATAGAAAATATCGAACAACTAACTATAAAGCAAACCCTAAAGATCTTGATGCCTACCTCAGAAAATGAAACGTCGAACGAATCCCAAACGCCAAAAGTGTTGATCTCTATATTAGTTGTATTTGTTTTTTCTAGATGGGACGGGTCAGGTAAGGGTCTGGCCGCACGTTATGCTTATTTTTTTCCTCTCATTTTGAAGATTAAAACATATTCTATAAAATAAAAGAAAATACGTGCTATTTTTAAATCGACTTCCACACATAATTTTAATCATCATTCAAAAACCAAGCCTTCCTGCATTAATGTGTTTTCTCTCTCTTCTGTGAGATATTTCATAAATACTGTTCTCAGTTCTCACAGAGCTGACTCTATCAAGAGAGAGAGAGAGAGAGGCCCCATTGGAATCGTCGTGTGCATGTGCATGGAAACCGCTGCGAAATTAATTANAAGGATTGACACCATAACGTAATTCATCTGTTGATCATTATATTGAAATTTTTCAAATACACTATTGAAACAATAAAACAAAAGATAATTAAGGATGCAAATGTAAAATTACATAATCATTGTGTGTTTACTTTATTACAACTGTATTGTATTGGTTGTACTGAGTTACATGAGCTTCCTCAATAAACCTTACACAAAAGAAATAATTAGAAAATTGTAGGCATGAAGAAAAACAAAAATTAAAAATTCATTATATATATATATATATATACACCAATTTTTTTAATTTTAATCATATTTTAAACAAAACTCAAAATTGCTGCTTACTTTAGTACAATCATGTTGTATCGGTTGTACTGCCCTCAATACAACATGGTTGTACAAGGGAAATAATTAGACAATCACAAGGAAAAGTAAAAAAAATAAAAAATTCATTCTATCTATATAAATTTTTTTTTATTTTTATTCATTTTTTAAACAAAATTCGACATTGCTGCCTTACTTTAGTACAACCGTGTTCTATCAATTGTACCGAGTTACCTTAGTACAACTTATACAATTTGGTTGCATAGAGAAATCATCCAAAAAATAAAAAATTAAAATTCATTCTACTTATATACCCATTTTTTATGTCAGTTTTTATTCAGATTTCAAACAAACCTCAACATTGCTACCTCACTTCAGTACAACAGTGTTAAATTTGTTGCACTAAGTTATATAAGTACAACAATTATAACTTGATTATACTTGAAAAATAATTAGATAATCATAGCTACGAGGAATATCAAAAATTAAAAATTCATTATCTTTATAAACCCATTTTTTTATTTTTATTCTAATTTTAGAGAAAAATCAACATTCCTTTCTTACTTCAGTAAAACAGTATTGTATCAGTTGTACTATGTTCCCTCAGTACAACCAATACAATATGGTTGTACAATAGAAAAATCNCTCTTTATAAACCCATTTTTTTATTTTTATTCTAATTTTGGACAAAAATCAACATTCCTTTCTTACTTCAGCAAAACAGTATTGTATCAGTTGTACCATGTTCTCTCAGTACAACCAATACAATATGGTTCTACAATAGAAAAATCAACCATTTTTTTATTCAATTTTTTAACTAATATTTACATTGATGCATCCCTTTAGTACAATCGTGTTGTATCGGTTGTACTGGATAAATTAGTACAAACAATATAACATCATTGTATTTTAGGAGCACACACCAAAAGACTAAAATAAAAAAAAATCAATTAAGGAAAAAAAGTTGCTAAAAAAGAAGAAATAACGATTGTCTCATATTTGCAAGCATATCATTACTTTACTTACTAAAAAGACTACTATTGGATCACACACAACTGCCGTATATTGTACTTTGATTTGAATGTGATTCTCACTCTCTTCTTCGTTGTTGTGCTGAGAGACAAGAAGACATGTGGAGCCCTAAAATGAAGAATGTCGACAAGCAAAAATAAAGAAACTAAACTGAAAAAGGGGCAAAAAGCCGAAGCCTGACCTTGGTACAAAAAAGGAATCTCAAATGATAGAAAATATCGAACAACAAACCGTAAAAGCAAACCCTAAAGATCTTGATGCCTACCTCAGAAAATGAAACGTCGAACGAACCCCAAACGCCAAAAGTGTCGAACTCTATATTAGTTGTATTTGTTTTTTCTAAATGGGACGGGTCAGGTAAGGATTTGACCGCACGTTATGCTTATTTTTTTCCTCTCATTTTAAAGATTAAAACATATTCTATAAAATAAAAGAAAATACGTGCTATTTTTAAATTTACTTCCACACATAATTTTAAGTGCGTTATCCGATTATATAGCTAACCATCATTCAAAAACCATGGCCTTCCTGCATTAATGTGTTTTCTATCTCCTCTGTCAGATATTTCATAAATACTGTTCTCAGTTCTCACAGAGTTGACTCTATCAAGAGAGAGAGAGAGAGAGAGGCCCCATTGGAATCGTCGTGTGCATGTGCATGGAAACAGCTGCGAAATTAATTATAAGAGCAGTGTACAGTTTTCGGCATTGAAATGCTTTTGGCTTTGTCTCTTTCATATTCATCTCCCGTCTCTTTTTTCCTCGTATATACATTTACTCATTAACCGAAGGCTTCAGTACTTTTTCTGGGCGTCCGCTAATTTTGCATTGGTCATCCCATTCCCATCAAGTATATATATTTCAAAAAAAATGTAATGCACTGTTTAATGGAATAAGCCCCAAAAGCCAACCGATTAAACCGAATTACAGCAAAAAAAAGTTTAAAAAACTATCTCTAAGTTATTTGATTTATATGACATGAAAATTTTTTTTTGATAAAACTTAAATTCTAATATTTAATTTCAGAGTCAAGTTCAGGATCACCTAAATTTTAATTTCAGTAAATCTATATTTAAAATAAATGTCTATATGAGATGAACCACAAAAAAAAAAAAAAAAAAAAATCTAATTGAGTTTATGTGAGAGCCTATCTCAAATATTTGAAACATAGCTAAAATGCTTGGTGCGGGAATCATACGAGTAAATGATCTAAAGTTTTGCATACATATAGGCATATTGAGTATATTGATGAGATAATTCTAACAAGAGAGTTTTTGACATTTTGACATAGCTTAACACATTCAAACACTCTATAGGTACCCTACAAATAAGAGAATCATTTTAGGTCGTCGGATGGCGTATTTTAAATTTTAGCGATATTTATGAAAGGTATCACTCTCTACAACAAAAAATGATATTGAATAAAGATTTTAAGGAGCCCTAAAGTCTGCTGGATCCTTGAATTATATGTATGATCACTACAGTTGGAACATTGTCATCAGATTGTCATCACATACCCCTTGTTGTTGCACTCTCATCACCTGTTCATCATTGTTGGGCTGCCAACCCCACTGGGCGAACACCATCTTTGGCTTATGGTTGCCTCTTCTTCATTATTCAATGATGAATACACGACCATTATTATTCTTTCATAGATGTTCTATCATAGTCGCCCAACAATGATTACCTGATCACGACTGTTGGACTACTATCACTTGAGTAGAGACGCCTGACTATAATTGACCAACTTTTGTTGATAGATCACAATTGTTCGACCATTGTTGCTTGACTATGATAACCCAAGCTCCATTACACGAGCATTGTTGCCCTTACATAATTACATAATAATGATAAATTGATTATGGCACCTTTTCCATCACCACTTAAGTATATTCATTCGAATGCCATTGCTCGACAGTGGTCTCCTAACTTTATTACTTATATATAGTTGCTAGAACAATAATACTTTATTATGATAATCCAATCACTTTCGTCTGACTATAATTACCTGACCACTATCACTTTACCTCTCACCTTTCAACGAACACTAAAATTCCTTTGCCCTACTACTATGGGGAGATTATGGTAACCCAATCATCATTTTCAAATTATACTTGCTCAATCACTATTGCCCAACTACATTCATTTGGCCCCCATTGCCCATTTCTAATCACTTGCTCCATTACCCTTCTACAATTGTCAAACACTATATTCTGGATTACATTCACCTAATCATCATTATTTGATTATGCCTCTTGAACAACATCACATAATTATGATTTTGAGATTATCAATTTTTGTTGACTTCATCAATCCAGATCAACCATAAATTGATGTATTCCATCATTGCATGTCATTGGCTTACGGTGTGCTGTTGCTTATAACGACAATATATGTTTTTGATGCCAATGCCAACATTTGAATATTATATTGTTCACTATTTACAAAAATACTGACACATACTATCACATATAAGACTGACGTATGATGTTCGCTCGCTTCACCTGTTATAAAGGCCATGTACATCATCAAAACAAATGGTAACTTCCATTAATTATTTGTTTGTTATTATTAACATTGATGCATGAGATTGCCAATAAAGGAAATGTACGTTATCCACACTAAGAATATATTAAACTTCCTAGTCACTTGAGTCTTCTTTTTAATAAAGAATGATTGAATGTATCATAAATGATTTTGTGCATAACTCTAATGCTTTAGGACTCCTTTAACTTTTGTTATACAATCCATTTTACATCATTCATGTCTTCTAAAATATATCAATATTTTTCTTAATTAAGAATAATGACATTATTTGTAATCTGTAGAAATTACTAGAATCATTTTAAAAAAAACATAGCCCTACAATTTTTTCCTTTCTAGGTTATCCACATAAAAAAGTTTGGTATATCTTTTGAAAATATTTATTATTTGTGTATATATTGCATTTTTGTATCAACTTAAGCACTTAGCCCCTAATTTAGCCACCATAAACTTACTTGCATGCAACAAGTTGACAATGTATGTGTGAAGTGACTCTATAATGATGGGAAAATTATTTTGTCAGGACTCCTAACGTAGAGAATCATTCAGAGTCCAATGAAATCATGCCACATGATGATGACATAAAAAAATTAAAAATCGGTCTGGTAACACAAGGGAATATTCCTCCCGTGTTATTCCATATTATGCAAGTGTTATTGTATGTTATTTAGTTGTTATTGTGTCATGTGAATATTCTCGGTGTTATAATAACACAATAACACATCAATAATACTTGAATAACATACAATAACACATGAATAACAAAGGAAGAATATACCTTTGTGTTACTAGACAAATTTTTTTTTCTGTCACCGCAACGTGACCTGATTTCATTGGACTCTAAATGGTTCTCTATGTTAGTAGTCCTTATAGAATAATTTTCCATAATGTTGACACCCTTTGTCTCATTTACTTCGACACAGAAATTATTTATTTTCTTACTTTCATCGTATTAAAACTTTAATAATTTTTTTCTTATGATATTGATACTCAGCTCTTTTTACTTCGACACAGAAACTGAGGATGTTTGTCTTCCCTCAGCCTCTATTTATCACTTTACGGAGCCTTCTTTTATGAGCTAAGATGGATGGTTCTATCGTGGCAAAAACATGGGTGGTCCAACAGCTTGGGTAAGGTCTTTGGTCACTAAAAGTCTAGAGCATACCAAAATGATCTTTCTTTCAACCCTTGAGCCAATGTGGCATATGCTAATTTGGGTTCTAGATCCCACACCTCCAACATCTCTTTTTAGAATCANTGTAATGCACAGTTTAATGGAATAAGCCCCAAAAGCCAACCGATTAAACTTGGGGTCCGTTTGGGCTGTTTATTTAGTGCGGTGGCGTTTTGAAAACGCAACTGATTTGTTTGGGTAAACAACATTTTGACAGCTTATGCATTTTAAAAATGTTGAAAACAGTGTTTTCACACCGCACTTATCTAGGTGCGGGGACAACTTTTTAGTAACGATTGGCTTTTCCAAAAAAAATAAAAATTTGTAATAGACACTATACTTAACTTATCAGCAGATTATTTTTAATCAACTTATCAACAGATTATTCAATAAGCTGAAGCTGCCCCAAAAAGACCCTTAATTACAGCAAAAAAAAATTTAAAAAATTATCTCTAAGTTATTTGATTTATATGACATGAAAAATTTATTTAATAAAACTTAAATTCTAATATTTAATTTTAGAGTCAAGTTCAGGATCACCTAAATTTTAATTTCAGTAAATCTATATTTAAAATAAATGTCTATATGAGATGAACCACACACAAAAAAAAAAAATTCTAATTGAGTTTATGTGAGAGCATATATCAAATCTTTGAAACATAGCTAAAATGCTTGGTGCAGGAATTGTACGAGTAAATGATCTAAAGTCTTGCATACATATAGGCATATCGAGTAACTTGATGAGACAATTCTAACAAGAGAGTTTTTGACATTTTTCCATAGCTTAACACATTCAAACACTCTAAAGGTACCCTACAAAAAAGAGAATCATTTTTGGTAGTCGGATGGCGTCTTTTAAATTTTAGAGATATTTATGAAAGGTATCACTCTCTACAGCAAAAAACGATATTGAATAAAGATTTGAAGGAGCCCTAAAGTCTGATGGATCCTTAAATTATATGTATGATCACTACAGTTGGAACATTGTCATCAGATTGTCATCACATAGCCCTTGTTGTTGCACTCTCATCACCTGTTCATCATTGTTGGGTTGCCAACCCCACTGGGCTAACACCATCTTTGGCTTATGGTTGCCTCTTCTTCATTATTCAATGATGAATACATGACCATTATTATTCTTTCATAGATGTCTTATCATAGTCGCCCAACAAAGATTACCTAATCACGACTGTTGGACTACTATCACTTGAGCAGAGATGTGTGACTATAATTGACCAACTTTTGCTGATAGATCACAATTGTTCGACCATTGTTGCTTGACTATGATAACTTAAGCTCCATTACACGAGCATTGTTGCCCTTACATAATTACATAATAATGATAAATTGATTATGTCACCCTTTCCATCACCACTTAAGTATATTCATCTGAATGTCATTGCTCGATTGTGGTCTCCTAACTTCATTACTTATATATAGTTGCTAGAACAAGATTACTTTATTACGATATTTCAATCACTTTTGCCTGACTATGATTACCTGGCCACGATCACTTTACTTCTCACCTTTCAACGAACACTAAAATTCCTTTGCCTTACTACGGTGGGCAGATTATGGTAACTCAATCATCGTTTTCAGATTATACTTGCTCAATCACTATTGCCCAACTACATTCATTTGGCCCCCATTGCCCATTTCTAATCACTTGCTCCATTACCCTTCTACAATTGTTCAAACACTATATTTTGGATTACATTCACCTAATCATCATTATTTGATTATGGCCTCTTGAACAACATCACATAATTATCATTTTGAGATTATCAATTTTTGTTAACTTCATCAATCCAGATCAACCATAAATTGATGTATTCCATCATTGCATGTCATTGGCTTACGGTGTACTGTTGCTTATAACGACAATATATGTTTTTGATGCCAATGCCAACATTTGAATGTTATATTGTTCACTATTTACAAAAATACTGACACATACCATCACATATAAGACTGACGTATGATGTTCGCTCGCTTCACCTCTTATAAAGGCCATGTACATCATCAAAACAAATGGTAACATCCATTAATTATTTGTTTGTTATTATTAACATTGATGCATGAGATTGCCAATAAAGGAAATGTACGTCAACCACACTAAGAATATATTAAAGTTCCTAGTCACATGAGTCTTATTTTTAATAGAGAATGATTGAATGTATCATAAATGATTGTGTACATAACTCTAATGCTTTAAGACTCCTTTAACTTTTGTTATACAATCCATTTTACATCATTCATGTCTTCTAAAATATATCAATATTTTTCTTAATTAGAATAATGACATTATTTGTAATCTGTGTAAATTACTAGAATCATTTTAACAAAACATAGCTCTACAATTTTTTCCTTTCTAGGTTATCCACATAAAAAACTCTCGTATATCTTTTGAAAATATTTATTATTTGGTATATGTTACATTTTTGTGTCAACTTGAGCACTTAGCCCCTAACGTAGCCACCATAAACTTACTTGCATGCAACAATTTGACAATATATGTGTAAAGTGACTTTATAATGATGGGAAAATTATTCTGTCAAGACGCATAACGTGGAGAGTCATTCGGAGTCCAATGAAATCATGCCACGTGGTGGTGACATAAAAAAAAAAAATCAGCCCGGTAACACAGGGGAATATTCCTCCCGTGGTATTTCATATTATTTAACTGTTATTGTATGTTATTTAATTGTTATTGTATTCTGTGAATATTTCCAGTGTTATAATAACACAATATAACACATCAATAATACTTGAATAACATACAAAAATACCTGAATAACACAAGAGGATTATTCTCTTGTGTTACCAGATATATTTTATTTTATTTTCTGTCACCGCCACGTGGCGCAATTTCATTGGACTCTGAATAGTTATCTACGTTAGGAGTCCTGACAGAATAATTTTTCTTCATGTTGACACCCTTTGTTTCATTTACTTCGACACATAAATTATTTATTTTTTTACTTTCATCGTATTAAAACTTTAATATTTTTTTTTCTTATGATATTGATACTCTGTTCTTTTTACAATCAATTAATGAAACATTAAGAATATTTCCGAGTAATATAGCCAACAAATTTTCTATCATATTTAGGTTTTAGAAGGATGGTCAAATTTTACTTCAAAAATTTTCTGGTAACACTACAAGAAAATTGTGAATTAGCATTAAAATTAGTGCTAGAAATAATATCAACACAAAATAAGCCACTGATTTGCATGTGATTATCATCGCCGGTGGTTCCACTCCCAAAAGCATCAATACAGACGAGTTGCGTTGAGCGAAGGTCACTAAGGGTCTGTTTGGGGCAGCTGCAACTTATTGAATAATCTGCTGATAAACTGATTAAAAATAATCTGCTAATAAGCTAGGTGCGGTGGTTATTATAATTTTTTATTTTTTTTTGGAAAAACCAGACTGCTGTAAGAAAACTGCCACCACACCTAGATAGGTGCGGTGTGAAAACACAGTTTTCTGCGTTTTGAAAACACATAAGCTGCCAAAATGCAGTTTATCCAAACAGATCAGGTGCATTTTCAAAATGTCACTGCACCAAATAAACTGCCCCAAACGAACCCTAAATGAACTTTGTAGCGTTGGATTGGATTTGACATCTTGCCGAGTAATACTAGCGCTGGCGCAAATGCCCTAAAATTAGGCTTTTGCAATGTTGTGGTGTTGGCTGATGCCGACACTGATATTACTTATTAGCGTCAGCATTAGTCAACGTTAATGCCGTCACAAAGGCCCTAAAATAAAGCTTTTGCGAACTGCAGCCGCCACTTCTTGCCCAAACTCCTTTCCTTCCCTTTCAGATTTCCTTCATTACGTCTGAGATTTCCCAGCGATTTTGGTTCTGATTCGCCTCTCCAACCTCGCTCAAGTTGAGAAATTTTCTTCCACACGTCTAAGCTTTGATTCAGCATAAGTTTTCATATATTTTTTTTCCTTGCATAGGTGTTAGATTCAAATATATATAGATTTTGCTCAAGTTTTTTTTTTGTATTCCTTTGTTAGATATGCAATGTATATGAATTTCATGGGTTTACATAAGTTTAGAATGATTTGTGTTTAAATATAAAATCTTAGGTTTGAAATATGTAAATACATAAGAATTTTGTGCTATGTAATTTTAGATCTAATGATTTAACATAAGATTTGAAATGTGTGTAAATAATTTTTATAGATTTGAGATATGTGAATACATTAGATCTGGGCTATGCATGTAAATTTGTGCTATGTATGTAAATATGTAAATATGAAAATTTAGGTGTGAGATATGTAAATACATAAGAAATTTGTGCCATGTATGTAAATATGAAAATTTTTGGGTGAGATATGTAAATACATAAGATTAGTGCTATGCATGTAAATATGTGCTACGTTTGTAATTATGTAAAGTTGAAAATTTAGGTATGAGATACGTAAATACATATGAAATTTATGCTATGTATTTAAATATGAAACATAAATTTGTGGGCTTTGAGATAGAAACTCATTGAAGAGCAACAATTCCATGAATTATTAAATGTTGCACAACAACCACTATGGGGAAGAAGCACTTTGCGCAAATAGTTATCAGTCGCCTCAAAATGATCAGTATCAAATATGATTTCAGCATACCTATGGAATGCTTTAATCAGGTAGCAATATTATTAAAAGAGACAAACCCTGTAGATCATTTAGTTCTAGAATATTTGTACAAAAGTAAAAATTTAGTGGCGAAGTTATGGTTATTATCTGAAAAGAAAGATTGCTACATCCATGACTTCATGTTATATTACAAGAAAGATGCACACGAGATGAAATATATATTTAATAGTGCTGATAGGTTCAAACCATGAAGGAGAAAGAGTAAAAATTAGTAGAATATTCCTTACCAACATAATTTTTATTTTCCTCTCATTTCACGACTGTAACAACTGTTTGCTTTTATGTGCAAAATCTCCCCACAAGACATAACATAATACTAGACCTATTAGTACTAATATTATCGATCATCTTCAGCCAGTGAAGCTTGGAAACACCTTGACTGCAGTTATTCAGATTTTGCAGCAGAACCACAAAACATTAGACTTAGTTTATGTGCAAATGAGCTCACACCTTACAATGACGTTGCAACACCTTATTCATGTTGGCTAGTTATTATCACACTATATGATTTTCCCCCTGATATGTGTATGACCGTGTCGTTCTTGTTTCTAACATTGATCAAACCAGGTCCATATGATGTGTACTTACAACCTCTTATAAATGAGTTATATGTATTGTGGGAAACCAACATATTGAATTATGATATTGCAACGAAACAAAACTTTTACTTTAAAGCTAATCTTATGTGGATGATCAGTGATTTCCCAGCTTATGGGAATCTATCAGGTTAGAGCACAACTAGGAAATTGGCATATCCTTATTCCATGGACATGTCCAAAGCATTAAATTTGAAGCATAGAATGAAAAATTCCTGGTTTGATTGTCGTCGAAGGTTCTTAGCACATGATCATCTATTATAGATGAATAAAGATGTTTTTTCCAATTTATCCAAAAATGGTGATGACCTCTTCGCTGCCTCGAAAATTTACTACTACATGGTACGTCAATGTGAAGGCATTGAGATCATTGAGCACCGATCAACCAAAAATGGCATTGTAAGTTGGTGGCGAGTCAAACACCATAAAATATTTTAAGTAAACTTTGTCACCTTTTCTCCAAATGACTGCCAAGTCAATTAGCCTCCAAGGCTTCCTTCCTCTCATCAAATAAATCATAAAATGGGCCTACCGACACATTCAATCGATCATGTTTGAATCCAATCTTGTCAAATATCAACTTGAATATAGTGTGGACTAATATATTAATAATCTGGTAGTTACTTAATAAGGCGGCAACGACGATAGAGTAGTTGTAAGGATTTTCTCTGAAGCACAAGTCTATGTTAGTGAATGTTATAGGTGGATGAGTGCTATGCTTTGAAGTGAAAGCGATTGCACATAATTTCTCTTGACGGAAGCCTCTTCAGGCTTACGCATTGGAATGAATTTATATCTCCAACAAAATTTGTTGAAACCACAAAAACAATGTCAATATTGTTCGCTTGGACTGGTTCATTCAAAGTTTTCTCAATTGGAGCCTTCCCTTACTTCTGGGTTGTTGTTTTTGGTGCCACAAACTTCTTAAGCTTTCCAACTCTGAGCAGTTGTTTAACTAATCTCCAGAGATGTTTTCATTCCTTCATGTTATGGTTGTGGTCCCTAAAGTATGCATAATATTTATTAGTATTCTATAGAAAAGCTCCAATCCTCATGGTGGGGGGGGGGGTAACTTCTTGACATTTTCCATATTTCCTCCACTAGCTTTGTCATTAAAACTCTCAGTGGAGTCTCCTTTGGTGCTTTGTGATAGTGCAATGGGCGCTAATTGTAATGAGTCAGCTACTCGTTGAGGTACCGAACTTGACCTCGTCAGTTGTAAATTCCATTGGCCACTCTGTTGTTTCGAGATGGTCAATTATCTTCATACCATGGATGAATGGGAGGATGTTTGTCTTCCCTCAGCCTCCATCTATCACTTTACAGAGCCTTCTTATACGAGCTAAGATGGATGGTTCTATCGTGGCAAAAACATGGGTGGTCCAATAGCTTGGGTAAGGTCTTCGGTCACTAAAAGTCTAGAGCATACCAAAATGGTCTTTCTCTCAGCCCTTGAGCCAATGTGGCATATGCTAATTTGGGTTCTAGATCCCACACCTCCAACATCTCTTTTTAGACTCAAGTAATGAATGAGCATAAGCTTTTGCTCTACCCCTACCTGATCTGTAGCTTAGCCTATGAACTCTTCTAGGACTTCTGAGTGCTCGCAAACTATCGCATGAATATTTTCTTAAAATATTTAAATGATGTGATTACTCCTTTAGGTAATCTGTTGAAGCATTTGAGGGTCGACTCCCTCAACGGAGTAAAGAATAGCTGACACTTTAACGTCTCTATAATCCTCAACAAACACACAGTTGATTCAAAGGAGGTAATATGGTCGGGCAGATCGGTTTGAACCTTGTAGGATTCCAACACTTGTATCTTAAATATAGTTGAGGGCTATACTTCAAAAATATGTTGAGAAAATGTATTCTCTAGATGGCGGCGTACCTCAGCTTGCCCAAACTGTTGTGTATCTATTGACGCTGACCAACACTATTAAGATGGCGGCGTACTCTTGCTTGTGCCTTTTGACCGTAGGGTGTCAACGCTTCTTGTCTGGGGGTTTTCTCTCTTCCCCGAGCTAATATCTCCTTGAGGGCATTCATCATCTCCTCCTTTAACTCTCGGATTTGTTGGTGCACAAACACCTTAGAGCACACCATAGAGGCAATGCCTTTACTATGGTTTTCTTCTACTTGTGCTACTCCTTTCTTGTTGTTAACATGATCCATGCTGATTGCAAGTTTTAGGATTGGATCTTGATTTCTCTATGAATCACACATAAGGAATAGAGTGTCAGACAAGAGAAAGAAAGGGAGAGACAAAGATTGAAGTACATAGTAGCAGACGCTAAGTTGAGAGAAGTCTGTAATAATCTCCTATTTATAGAAAAAAAGAGCACAATTAGTGAAGGTACATATATGCCCCTGCCTTTGTTTGGGTAAATAGGTTATTCTATTTATTTTAAGTATGCGGGCCTAGAGTTTGGTTACTCTCTGGTTCAATTGGTTGGACTTGCGAGACCTTAATGGGTGTTATCGGTCTGCTAGGCTAATGAGACCTTTTTAGGCGTGACTTGTCAGTTTGGTTTGGCAAACATTATCGATCAACCTACATCCTATTGACAAAGGATTGGTAAGATCGAGTTTGTCGATTATGTCTTATCGATCAATTAGTGGAAACGACTGTCGATCCTCAATTCTTGATGAGGAACTTTCGCCGACAAAGTGAAGCTAGGCTATAGAGCATAGGGTGAATCACCGTAATCTGATAAATAGTCACCCTTAGAAGAAGAGATTTTGACGGATCACTAAGACTTGTTATAGTGATTCTTGAAAAGGTTCAAGGGGACTGTTGGGTGTCTCCGGTAGAACTGTAGAACCTAAGGATTTGCTTTTGTTTTGGGTTGGTTTCATCATGGGGAATGGCTTGGATCCTCATGTGCTTCGCTTCCTGTCAGACATCTCAGGTTCAGCTCATTTGGTTACCTTGGTTACTCTCAGTCTTAATACCTTTGATTGCACAATTGGGCCTCCGAGTATTCACTTGGTGGTCCTCCTATGATATGCCTTGTCCCGCCTGCACTGTCAAGTCTCCTCTAGATTCATGCTGACACTTTTCCTACACACGACTAGAATGTTTATCCATTTAATTAACATATCAGGATTTTTTTTTTCTATAATTGGTTAAAAGAATAGGAAACATTGACTAATAGTCACTCAAAAATTTTATTTGGACAATTAAATTTAAAAAAAATATATAATATGAATAATAGTTTTTACATAAATTTTAACTTTTTTTTAACAACTATGATATGGAAAAATGAGGAAGATAGTCATTGACATCACTTTTACGATCATAATAAATTTAAATTTTTTAATAACCAAATTGGTTACAAAATTTAACCAAGCGCATGAATATTATTGTTCCCACAGTAAAGCATTCGAGAGAAAAAAAAAAAATATTCAAAAAATCTAAATGATAGAATCCTGTTTATGAAGCTGATTCTTCATTAAAAAAAAAAAATTCAATAAAGTATTGAAGCCTTACTTCAGGCACAGGAAGCCAATTTTGCCTCGAAATCTAGCTATGAGGACCATTGACAGCTTTTTCAAAGAAATATATGAGCCGTGCTATTAGCAGTTAAAAAGCTTTTATCACTTCTAAATCTAATCCGTTCAACAAGGAACGTCCACGCCTCACTTGTAGAGTCTCAAATTGAGCGTTTTTTGTGTATAAACACCACACACAAATTTATATATGGTATTTGATCTTGAAGAAATTATTGTATCAGGACACTACCCTAAACCCTAAATGAAAATTTGTATCAGATTTTCAATAACAGGGTGTCACATGACAACTTGAGCCAGAACCGTGTATGTCAGTGTATCCCCTGTCACTGGACATCTGATACAAATTTGCATCAGGTATCCTGATGAAATAATTTCTCTTGATATGAACCACTGAAATACATCTTTTTATTAATTTATTTTTTTCTTAAGGGAGAACCACTCTAAATTTTGGACGCTAAACTAAATGTTGTATGACCAAATAATTTTTCCTTCAAATTTGATATCCATTGAGAACAACCAACATATTTACGAGGAAACATTGTAACTGCGTTGTAAAGTTGATCGGCCTCGATTGCTTTCAAATTTGATCCGTTTGACGAGGATTGCCGACACATCATTCAAAGGAATCTTAAGTCTTGCCATATTGGGCCATATGATCACCTTCTGAACTCCTGCCGAACCTTTTTTTCGGAGAAAAAAAATTAGAGCATGCGTCGGGTGTGGTTCGCATATCAAGGTTTTAGAACTTGGATCAGACACTGAACATATAGAGGTCAAGATTCAAAACTTACATCAGAGTTGCAAGTTGACTATGTTGCAAATAAAAAAAAAATTATATAAATACGACACACAATAATAATATAACATATAGAATTAAAAAAATATATATTATAAAATATAAATTAAACAACTAAATATATGAATAAATAGCGATTTATTTTGTAATCCTCTTGATTCTTTTTAAAATCTAAGTAGCAGACAACTGATAAACTGAGAATGTGCAACTCAAGAGCAAATGATGAGCGACCGAAGAAGGGGTTCAAGATCGCAAAGATAAATAAATTGGGATACGGTTTTTTAGTTTACTCTTTTAGTATATTATGGAATAAATAATTTTAGTTTTATTTATTTAATTATTTTTTTTGGGAGTGGTCAGCATAAAAGGCTAATATGGATGATTCGAACGATCACACGGTGAGAATCTACACCATCAACCATTATATTTGGGATAAGTTCACTTTTTTTTTTTTAACTTTCGAGTTAACTCAAGAAAGAACCAACCAATTTTTCAGAACTTAGATCAGTTCTCTAGTTTGACGGTCGAACCAAAGGTTCAAAATAGTTACGGCCGGTTTGTTGTTTGGGTTAATTTTTAATATTAATTAAAGTGANTGTTCGAGAGAAAAAAAAATATTCTAAAAATCTAAATGATAGAATCCTGTTTATGAAGCTGATTCTTCATTAAAAAAAAAAATCAATAAAGTATTGAAGCCTTGCTTTAGGCACAGGAAGCCTATTTTGCCTAGAAATCTAGCTATGAGGACCATTGACAGCTTTTTCGAAGAAATATATGAGCCGTGCTATTAGCAGTTAAAAAGCTTTTATCACTTCTAAATCTAATCCGTTCAACAAGGAACGTCCACGCCTCACTTGGAGAGTCTCAAATTGAGCGTTTATATGCGGTATTCGATCTCTGAAGAAATTATTGTATCAGCACACAACCCTAAACCCTAAGTGCAAATTTGTATCAGGTGTCTAATAACAAGGTGTCACATGACAACTCGAGCCAAAATCGTGTATGTCAGTGAACCCAAATCGTCACATGTCCTCCTATTATTGCACACCTGATGCAAATTTGAATCATATCTCCTGATGAAATAATTTCTTCCGATCTGAACCACTGAAATACATCTTTTTATCTTTTTTTTTTTTATTTCTAAAGTGAGAATCACTCTAAATTTTAGACGCTAACTGGACGTAAATTTTGTATGACCAAATAAGTTTTCTCCAAATTTGATATCCATTGAGAACAACTAACATATTTACGAGGAAACATTGTAACTGCGTTGTAAAGTTGATCGGCCTCGATTGCTTTCAAATTTGATCCGTTTGACGAGGATAGTCGACACATTATTCAAAGGAATCATAAAGTCTTGCAAAAATTGGGCCATGATCACCTTCTGAACTCCTGCCGAACTTATTTTTCGGAGAAAAAAAAATTAGAGCATGTGTTGGGTAAGTGTGGTTTGTATATCAAGGTTTTAGAACTTGGATCAGATACTGAACATATAGAGGTCAAGATTCAAAACTTACATCAGAGTTGCAAGTAGATTATGTTACAAATAAAAAAAAAATTATATAAATACGACACACAATAATAATATAACATATAGAATTAAAAGAATATATATTATAAAATATAAATTAAACAACTAAATATATGAATAAATAGCGATTTATTTTGTAATCCTTTTGATTCTTTTTAAAATCTAAGTAGCAGACAACTGACAAACTGAAAATGTGCGACTCAAGAGCAAATGATGAGCAACCGAAGAAGGGGTTCAAGATCACAAAGATAATTAAATTGGGATACGATTTTTTAGTTTACTCTTTTAGTATATTATGGAATAAATAATTTTAGTTTTTTTTATTTATTTATAAATTTATTTAATTATTTTTTTTTGGGAGTGGTCAGCATAAAAGGCTAATATGGATGATTCGAACTATCACACGGTGAGAATCTACACCATCAACCACTATATCGGGGATAAGTTTCACTTTTTTATTTTTATTTCGGGTTAACTCAAGAAAGAACCAACCAATTTTTCAGAGCTCAGATCAGTTCTCTAGTTTGACGGTCGAACCAAAGGTTCAAAATAGTTACGGCCAGTCTGTTGTTTGGGGTGATTTTTAATATTAATTAAAGTGAACTCTGTACTAATTCACAGTTAAATCAGGTCGTCTTCGATGGCTTTTAAAACTATCATTTTTATAGGAGTAAATGAAAATTTAGAATATTTTCTAAAGTTAATTAGAATTATTGGGAGCAAAACTAATTTCTTAAAAGATTTTTGAAAGAAAATTTTGAAAAAAAAAAATAATAATAATAAATTAAAAGNTGAGATCACTACTAATTCACAGTTAAATCAGGTCGTCTACAATGGCTTTTAAAACTATTATATTTATAAGAGTAAATGAAAATTAAGAATATTTCTAAAATTTATTAGAATTATTGGGAGCAAAACTAATTTTTTAAAAGATTTTTGAAAGAAAATTTTGAAAAAAACAAATAAATTAATTAATTAAAAGGGGGTGAGCACTATGAGGGTTCATGTTTGCAAATCTAGTGATGGGCCTTTGGATCCTCATATTTTAAGAAACAAATTTGCTTATCATTGTGCCTTGTAAACGGCTAGTCATTCTGGGCGCTTGATCACATAAATACATTTTGGTATGAAATAGAGCTTGGGCTAGCCTTTTTTGGCATTTTTTTTAATCGNCATTTTAAGAAACAAAATTGCTTATCATTGTGGCTTGTAAATGGCTAGTCATTCTGGGTGCTTGATCACATAAATACATTTTGGTATGAAATAGAGCTTGGGCTAGCCTTTTTTGGCATTTTTTTAATCAAGGGCACTTTTTAATGTTTTATTAAAATTAAAATTTTTTTGTCTCAACCAATGCGTAAATTTTAGCAAAATAATAAATTATGATTTTTGACATTTTTTTTAGTTAATGATTTCGAGAAAATATTCACATTGACATTCATTAAATTTTCAATTTTGTAATCTTAGAACATAAATAATTTGAAGGACTCGATTTATGTTTTCAAATAATTAAAGACATTGAAGTTAAAAAATAAATAGGAAACCGATTCGCTCTCGAAAAATTTATTTGATTAAACATGAATATTGATGTGTAACTTCTAGAGCTTAGTTCACTATCACTCGGACTTTGATTTCAACATAATCAAAATCAATTTGTATGACCCAAAGAGACAAACCCAATAACATCCAAAATGNGACTCGATTTATGTTTTCAAATAATTAAAGACATTGAAGTTAAAAAAATAAAGAGGAAACCGATTCGCTCTCGAAAAATTTATTTGATTAAACATGAATATTGATGTGTAACTTGTAGAGCTTAGTTCACAATCACTTGGACTTTGATTTCAACATAATCAAAATCAATTTGTATGACCCAAAGAGACAAACCCAATAACATCCAAAATGGCCTAAATTAGCCATTTGAATAATGATTGAGAAAAATGAGACAGATGATCTTCAAATCTTACTCGCTTATAACTAAATTGAGCATCTCAAGAAGAAAGTCTAAGATTGATTAATTCTAATATTATTAACAAAATCAACTAGTCAAAGAATATCTTATAATCAAGAAAATTATTCTAGCTATCAAGTGGTATATTTTAGATTTTAATATTTTAACGAAAACTTCTAATATTTATAAATGGACCACCCTTAACATGCATATTAACACGAAGGGAGATATAGATTGGAAATAGAGATGGATTTTGACTTTTTAAGAATCCTTGATATTTATATGACCAATATCATTAGATTTATATTGCTCGACCATATCGTTTCATTGTTATTATTTGACCACCAAGGTGGGACTATTGTCTCCTAACCACTATTATTGAATCACTAGTAATGTCTAATATTGTTGGATCATTGTCACTTTTCCATCAAGTTTAGAGCACCACCACTTGACGACTATTATCAAATCAATGTTGCATGACGACAGCCACATCACTATTATTGAACCACTTTCACCATTGGGCTACCACCATCATAGAACCATGATCGTTTGACCATGACCATTTAGGGTTCGTTTGGCACCACTTATATACNAAATCTTACATGCTTATAACTAAATTGAGCATCTCAAGAAGAAAGTCTAAGATTGATTAAGTCTAATATTATTAACACAATCAACTAGTCAAAGAATATCTTATAATCAAGAAAATTATTCTAGCTATCAAGTGGTATATTTTAGATTTTAATATTTTAATGAAAACATCTAATATTTATAAATGGACCACCCTTAACACAAATATTAACAAGAAGGGAGATATAGATTGGAAATAGAGATGAATTTTGACGTCTTATGAATCCTTGAAATTTATATGACCAATATCATTAGATTTATATTGCTCGCCATATCGTTTCACTACTATTATTTGACCACCAAGGTGGGACTATTGTCTCCAAACCACTATTATTGAATCACTAGTAATGTCTAATATTGTTGGATCATTGTCACTTTTCCATCATGGTTAGAGCACCACCACTTGACGATTATTATCAAATCAATGCTGCATGACGACAGCCACATCACTATTATTGAACCACTTTCACCATTGGGCTACCATCATCATAGAACCATGATCGTTTGACCATGACCATTTAGGGTTCGTTTGGCACCACTTATATACAATGGTGAGGCTTGAAAACACAATTAGGATCATTTGTTAATGCGGTCCAGCTACGTTTCTAGGAAAGCATAATGTTTTTTCTGTGATTCATTTACTGCCTTACCCAGCTAGAAGCTCTTGCAATTGCTTTTGTCCCTTCTCTCCCTTCTCTCCCTTCTCTTGTCTATCACAAATTTTGCCCAAAAATTAAATCTCTTGATCCTCTTCGATCCGTGGGTTGGTTTTCTTTCCTTTCGCTTCTCTTCTCCCTCTTCCCTTTGTTCTTCAGCTAGTTGGTGATAGTTGTAGTGAGCTTGCCTCTCGATCCTCTTGGATCATTGGATCTCTGTTGCTGCCACGATATTCTCTACGTCCTTCTATTGAGGCATTTTGATTTAGGGTTGAAAATTTATGTCCTTTGTTATGCTTTGATGTTTTCCGTTTCTTGTGCTATGATGTTGGAATTTGAGTGGATTTCAGTTGATGGATTTAAGTTTGTGTGGTTGATGAGTTTCTCTTTTTGGTGCTCTACTAGGTTGATGGATTTGGTTGGTTGGATTATGTTGCTAGATTTTGCAATTTATTGGGCTGTCAGTTATATTTTTTATTTGATCATTCTTGTTCCTTATTCACTAGTAGGTTTATAAATACGAATGGTTATGATATTATGTTGGTTGTTGCTTGAAATTTGGTGGTAGTGGTGGCTGCATTTGGAAATTAATTGAATGCAAATGTGTTTTCTTTGGTTGTACTATACAACTCTATTTGGCGATGGTGGTAATTCTGCAGTGGTTTTTCTAAATGATGGATTTTTTGTTGTATTCTGAAAGTGATGATGTGTGGTGTTTAAGGTAACGGTGTGTGTACGCAGTGGTGCGGTGTAAAGTTTCTATATTCTGTTGAGGTGGTGATGTCACGTGTGTGGATTTATTGGTATTTGGTATGGATGTGGTGTTGTAGGTTTTAGGTTTTGGTGTGGTTGTGGAGGTGGTGTCGATATAGGCAATGGTGTGGTGTAAAAGAGATGTGTGCTGTGGAGGTGGATTTGTCAGTATGTGGTATGATAGGCAATGGTGTGGTGTAAAGGTGATGTGTGCTGTGGAGGTGGATTTGTCGGTATGTGGTACGAGAGTGGTGTTTTAGAGTTTAGAGCTTGGTGAGTTTGTGATGGTGTGCGGTGTGGTGTGGTGTGGTGTGGTGGTGGTGGTGTGAGGTTGTTGAGGTGGTGTCGGTTCTGTTGCAAACAACATTTTTGTATAGGGATAAAATGATCATTTGTCCAGAAACAACTGCAACACAACTATTTTCAAACTGCAAAAAAGAAAAAAAAAGAATCATCTTATAGACAGCAGTTTCTACGCAGCAGTTGCTATGTAACAACTTATTATTAAGCCGCAACTTCCACAAAAAGACCCTTAATCACCGCCGATGCTAAATTCTAATTGTCTTATTACAATTTTCATCGATCAATATCATTTACTATAATATTGGCGCATCGCTTATAAAGCCAATCCATGTTTTTGACATATTTGTCAGCCTTGTTGCCTATCCTTAGTACAATATCAAATGCACATGATCTTTGATAGGATGGATGCAAATATCATCTTCGCAAAAATTATACTAGATCTCTTGTTCTCTTGACTCATCTCCTTGATGAAAAAAAAAAAAAAAAAAGTAAGTAATACAGACTATTATAAAAGATAACCATAGTGCCGCGAGACTTACCGAACTTCCATCATGGAATTTTTTCTATTTAATTCACATTTGCTTACCAACATCATTTATAACCAATGACGTATATTATTGGAATGATTTCAATTGGGTAAAGCCTTGTGATTTCTTTCTATTTCTGACTTTCTTACATTAAAACTCCAATGTCTCCTATGAAAACCTTTTTCTCTATGTTGGATCTTTGTACAGAGCCCGTATATGCTAACTTATCACCACCTTATAATCATGAATTTACTAGCACACAATAGAGCTGAAAACTAATTTATATAGAATGCGTATAATCTGTGATGGAAGCTCATGTGTTAGATCACCTAGGCGTCAAAAAGTATCATTACTAAACCAAAAATCCAAATTAATTTAAGAAAAATAATAGAATCAGTTTAAAAGCAGAAGAAGATGATGCACGAAACCAAATTTCATATTATTTAACTGCATATAAAATTATTGCAAGTTCATTATATTTATAAATTTTCCAAAGGTCTAAAACAATATACACTCACCCTAGATTTTCACCACTCAAACTCACCCTTATCTACTTAAATTTCAAGCACAAATGGTTCTATGAAGTATAAAACTATAACCCAAGCTACTCGTTCTTTACACTATATCCACTCCTTTCCCTCTTCTCCCACGAGGCGAAGGAAATGAACACCAAAGTCTGGAGTTGGAGGCCCAAAAGAGAAGGTTTGCTTGATGACTAGCTTCTCTCCTCCAATCAAATTACTTCATAAACACCCCCATTAATACTCTGTAACTAAGAACTAATTAAGAAGTGCAGAGGCTTCATGCTACAAAGTCTAAGAATTGAGCTGCAATCCTCTTCCGGTTCTGAATCTCAATGCTTTCATAGCCATTCGAAGGGTGTGAAGCCTGCGGATTGTTGTTCAAGCTGCAGAACGCATTGGCTTCGTTCCCTATCGGAATGCTCTCGTTGGACAGATAAGGAGGTTCTGTTCCTGCTAACGATAGAGACTCGCAGTGCTGGAGTCCAAGAGTTAGAGAAACACCATTACCATGAAAGCTCGGAGTGAACTGCTCTCCGTCGAACCTCCCAATGTCTCCAATGGCGTATGCGTTGAAACCTCCCCCATGGTTCCCAACACCGTTCATCAGCGCGTGCTCGTTATTTCCCCCGCTCCTTGCCTCCATAAACTTCATGAGAAGCTCCCGGNGCAATGGATTCCATACGGGTGAAGGAAGTGCTCAAAGAGCCATGCACGAAGGATGGATACTGCGCGCTCGGGAAGACCTCTCTGCGGCCTCCAAGCGTTATGCTGCATCATGCCCAGCTGCTGAAGGGCTCTCTGCTGCCTCAAGTGATGGTCGACGAGCCTCAGCCTTGAACCTATGGACTTCGCTCCTCCCACAAGGCAATCTTCTTCTCCAAGGCTCCTTCCCGTCGCCTTTATTTGTCCGGAGATAGCGTCTCGCAGGCAACGGAATTGCTTCGAAATGGTTTTCAGAGCAAGTGCCGTGTATGTCCTTGCTGAACCANCAATTGTAAAGGATCAAGCATCAAGCCCCCTCGCTCGTTCTTACCCCTGCGCTCCTTCGCCCCCTACCCGTGCCCCCTGCTTCAGTGAGTTTTCGTGACAGTGATAGAATATTGCCTTATTTGCAGGGAAGTTACAGAGATATTGCGTCGCGGGAATTGTCACAGTGAGTTTTTTTCTTTTTCTTTTCTTCTATTTGGGCTTCTAATTTCGCTTTTATTTTAAGGGCTGTTTGGCTACTTAGCTGGGTATAACTAAGCAGGATTTGATAGATTTTACAAATCTAGATATAAAGATTACATTCTGAAAAAATTGTTTGACTGTTTGTTTATGGATTTAAGAGTTATGAGAGGAGAAACTCTTTAACAAATATTGGATTTAAGCAATATAGAGTGAATTAGGATTTATACAAGCAGTTGGATTAAAATTTAGCTAAGTTCTAGTTGATAGGATTTAAGCTATCTTGCTTAACTGTTCAGAAGACTGATAAAATCTTCTTAATTTTCCTGTAATGTTTCAGCTTTTGGAATTTGATATGGAAAGTTATGTGGTGTGGGGTGGAGTGGTTGCCCAGGAGAGAAGCCCTGTCATGATCTTGATGCTTGTTGGATGGCTCATGGACAAATAACTTGATGTTTTTTTATGTTATAAGTTTCTTTTTATTAATTATTTTTTGCACAAAAATTATTCCACAAGTTATCTTTATAATATTCAACTCGAGTCTTTGTGGATTGTGATTTTCCTGGTTATTCAGTGTTATATAGCAGGACAAAAAAAGCAAATTTCCAAGTAGGGTGATTAGCAAAGCTTTCAGTGTAGTATGTTTTTGGTGTTAGATGTGTAAATACATTGGAATTGATGTTATTCAGCTTGATGGGAAAATTGCAGCTTCAAAAGAAACATCTATTCTCTTTGTGAAAAGGCAAACTTTTAAGATTTCAATAGCAATTTTCCTTCTTCATGTTCGAAGATGAAATTGGTATACATTTGAAAAGACAAACTTTCTTAGCACTTTTGATACTCACTACTAAGGCTTTGTGTTTTTACACTATTTTGAGGGAGCTTCAATTTATTGAATAATCTGTTAATAAGTTAATTAAAAATAATTTATTAATAAATTAGGTGTGATGACTATTACAAATTTTTATTTTATAGAAAAAGTCAGATCGCTGTCAGAAAGCTGTCACCGCATCTAGATGGGTGCAGTGTGAAAATACTGTTTTCAATATTTTGAAAACGTAGTTTACCCAAATATAGTTTACCCAAACAGAACAGCAACCACACCAAATAAGCTGCCTCAAACGGGCCCTAAACACAAGTTTCATTGTATCTTAAGCCCGTTTGCGGGCCACGATTCAGAATATGCAATTTACCCTGAAGCTCATAAACTACCTCAAAGGGCACCCTAAAATTATAATTATTTAACATATTTTAAATTAAGAAATAATTATTTTAATTAAACCAAATCCAAAATTAGGACATCATTCTTTTTTTTATTTTTTATTTTTATTTATATTGAAGTGTTCATTGAATTTTATAGGCTTTTTTCATATCAATACACCTCCTTCTCGATGTGGGACAAAAAAATATTATAATTATATAGTTTCCCCCTCTTATGGTAGCCATATCTTACCATATGCATCAATTATTTTTTTGAGTATATGCATGCACGCCAGCCTAATCTTTCGTATTTACATATTTAACATAAAAATTAATATTTTTTATAATTATCTTGTCAAACCTTTTTAAAAAAAAATAATAAAATCTAGTATTTCTTAAATACAATATAAACATTTATCTATTTTAATTGTTTTCATCAAAACAAGTCTGCAAATAAACTTTTGTTTGATTTCAACTCATTTTTAAGTCGATCTTAGTCTGACTTTTGGTGCTATTTTTTTATGTTTGTTTGTGCTTTCTTTGTCATTATATATGTGGTATGCAGATGGAACATAACATATGGAGGTCATCTTCACTTTAAAGTTTGATGCCCCAGTGCTCATGGTGCTACGCCTAAGCTAATGAATGGGCCATCTTGAAGTCAACAAACCCCTAACAAGACACTAACGCCGCTGGAAATTGATGCTTCAGTGCCCATATAGCATTGCACTGTCGCCCTCCTAAAGAGCACGCCACGGTGCCCCGTGTTCTAATTGGAGGACCAGACTTCACGAAAGGCAGCACTCAGTTTGGATGCCGTCGCGCCCGATTATCAACGCCGCAATGCTATCTAGCAAGTGAGTGTTGTATTCGTACTTTTGTTATGTTTTTAAACGAATTTCTATTTCTGAATTATCAAATAGGTCGCTGTCATAGTTCTGTTTTAAACAGTTTCACTAAACAAGGTCAGAATGATCATTTTTCCAGAAACAGTTACCTCACAGCTATTTTCACACAGCTGCAACAAACAGACAACTAGCTTTCCCGCAGCAGCTTCCTGAGACAACACAGCTGCAGCTAAAAAGCTGAGAAACTGCAGCTGCGCCAAACAGAGCCTAAGTCGTTACCTATTATAACCTCATTCCCTCTCTTAGTCAATAAATAATATTAACAACTGAATAATTTAAGAATGAATAGAAGTATAAATATCAAAGAAAGAAATAAAAGCTTCGTAATAAAATCGTAATAGCAGGTGAGGCTTAAAAACATGGAACATGCATTGCAAAAATTTTAATACGTACGTTGCAATTACGGAGAATATATGACAAGCCTAAATGGTTGAATTAGGTCAATAATGATTTTATGATTTGCAATGAATGATTGTCATCATCAATTTGACTTGGCTTCAACAAGTAATATTTTGGAAATGTTCATTACGTATTATGATGCGATTTTCTAGAAGGTGAATTGTGTAAACCTATTGTACTTTCAATGTCTATATTTTAGATTTAATTTGTAATGAAACATGATAAACGCAATTGATTAATATGTTAATCTATCATTTTCAGGAATTTATTAGCATTTGTTAATTAGCTTACCAATAACTTCTATAAACGAAAGTCAAATGTTGTCTGACTTTATTAAAACACAAACCCAATATCTTGTTAATAGCATTTTGAAGTGAGTGACAAAGGAAGGCGATTTTCTACTAAATTCTCTTAAAGCAAAATTTGCATGAATTTGGTTTTAACACTATTTTTTTAAAGAAAAAAGGTTCCCTTTATGTATAATATTACTGAACAATTATCTTAAAAGCATCCTACATACAAGAAAACAATTGTGATTTGCGTGTGTTTTTCTTAGAATGCGCTTAGAAACACATGCAGTCCTAACAGAGGACAGGGGAACGATAAGAGAAACACCAATGCCTATAATTGCACATAATTAATACAAGCAGGCGTGGTGGAAAATGTCAATTATATGAAAAATTATTCTGTTCGGATAACAAATGCAGAGGTACATGCAGAAGTCAATCTGAATATGCCACGTGTTTTTATGTTTTTTTGTCATTATTTTATTCTAAAGAACTCATTATAAACAACATAAGTAATAACGTGGCCTAACTTGGCCCGTTGTAAGGTATTGACACGTCATTTTAACAAAGGAAAAGAAAGCACAAAAAATTTGAAAGCAAAATAAAAACATCAAATTGTTCAACTTCTAGGGTTTAGGCATTAAAGATTTTTTTGTTGCAAAATATCATGAATAAATCATTGTCTTTTCCGAAACTTAGGAAGAAATCGCTGTTGTTGCCAAAACTCAAGAAGAAGCTTGAAGATGGAGATCAACCAGAGTGGTAACTTAAACAACTCTGAGGTCATATCCGTTTCTCTTTTTGGTGATGAAATTATAGACTTGAACTCATTGGTAAGTTTAAAACAAGATTTTGTTTACATGTTAATATGTAAGCTTTATTTTTTTATTAATTGGAGCGGTTTGATGCATGTAATATTTAACAATCCATATTCGAAGGAGACTTTCTTGATTGCGTGCTGACAAATAAATTTTTAATTTTTGCTTTTTTCTTATGGTTAGGATTGGCTAATTTTTCTTATACAATCATGTAATATCTCTTGTAAAAAATTGTAACATAATAATAATAATCATATATATAAAAAAATGATTTCATAATTTTTGTTTTTCCTTTTGAATATGATTGACTGATTTAACATTTGCATCAGTTGTACTGATTTATCTCAGTACAACCGATATAACATGGTTGTACTGAAGGTTACAATGTAATGTTCTATCTGTTGTAAAAAATTGTAATATAAAAATAAGAATTGTATTTAAAAAGTGTGAATTTCTAAATTTTGTTTTTTTCTCTTAGCTAGGATTGAGTGATTTATCACTACTTGTACAACAAGGTTGTATTGAAGGGAACTATCTAATGTTCTATTAGTTATAAAAAGTCTTAACTTAACAATTAAAAAATTGTATATAAAAATTAAGAATTTTTAATTTCTGCTTTTCCTCATGGTTATGATGGGCAGCTTCATCACAACTTGTACAACCATGTTATATTAGTTGTACTGATTTATCTTAGTATAATTGATACAACACGGTTGTACCTAATCAAACGATGTAATGTTGTATCTCTTGTAAACAATCGTAATATAACAATAAAAAGAATTGTATATATAGAAAGAATGAATTTGTAATTTTTGTTTTTCTTCATCGATAAAATTAAATGATTTAGCACCACTTGTATAAGAAGATGATTTTAACTGTTTTCGGTTTGTTATTTTTCCCTTTACAAGAAGCAACCAAATACTTAAGCAAGTTGCTGCATTTTACACAAGAAAGCTATATTCCTTCTTTGAAGAAGAATATCTACACAGGGCATGTGGACTGGTGACAAAAAAAAAATTAATAAAAATTCTTCAGAATACATGGATAGAAATTTGGATAACAATGAAAATTCTAACATTTTGATTGTCCAATATAATAAAATCAGTTATGTTGTATTGTGTAGTTGTAGGAAATTTGAGACGATTGAATTACTTTGTTCCCATTGTATCAAGGTTTTTGTGTCAAGTAAATGTTGTTAGAATACTAAAAAAAGTATCTACTAATGAAGTGGTCTTGTAAAGCAAAAAAAAATATTTACTCTAATATTGCTTTTAAAAAAAATTGGAGAGTTCGAAGAAAATAGTGGGTCTACCACTTCATTTATATTTCATAATCACATCAATAAGTATTCGTTTCAAATAATCTGTAGAGCACAAGGTAATGTAGAAGTAAAACAATATATGTTAGACACATTGAAGAATCATTAGACAACATCAAACTAATAAGTGGAGAGAACTCACCTCAATTGATAATGTTTGTGAAAAGGAAAAAGAATACTGAGAATGATGATGTGCGGGCAAAAGACTTAGCCAAAATGCAACCAAAGGTTGTTACTAACGCATAATTGAAATCTCAATGGGAGAAGGAAAAAAATATAGGAGTAGTTCTTATATAGTTTTTTTTTTTACATTTTATGTAAAAAATGTTCTATTTTCACAACAGACTCAATGTTATTATGATAGAAAACAAAGATAAACAAACAATAGTTGAAGAAAATGAAGAGGAATTGACAACAATCCCTTTTTATGCTATGCCCCAGTGTTTCACGACATCTATTGCAACTCCTCTCTCTGTTATGCCCCAATGTTTAATAGAGGCCCCATTGCAAAAATATAAATGTTTATTCCAAAGTTTTGCTATCGTGTACTAATGGTATATCCACATTAACAGATTTTCAGACCATGTTCAAGCACAAATAATCCATCCATTGGCTACACCGAGATTATGATGGACATAATTAGGTGAAAGAATTTTTAGTTGTAATGAAGCATAATGACGCAGATATAATAAGGAAAAGAATTCTATGATTTTATAATAAGGAATTTTTAGATGTTATAATAAAGAATGAGGACATGGTTGTCTGGATGAATTTGGTTGTGTATAGAATCAATGCATGAGCATCTTTAAGAATTTTTCTTGTATCTGTTGTTCTCTAAGTATTCATTTTTTGAAATATTTTTTCATCTGTACAACTGATACAAAATGGTTGTACAGAATCACGCAATTAATATTAGGATACCTACAATGTAGCTCAGTACAAGCTTGTACAACATGGTTGTACTGAGTTATCTCAACTGCTTATAAAATTTGATGCATAACTATCATTAATAATTTTTTCTCAGTACAACCGTATTGTATCAGTTGTATTGCGGTACTTAATTGTCTTTATAAAAATTGGTGTAGATTTAGTACATCCGATACAACACAGTTGAAATAAAGAGATCGCGCGTAAATTTGGTCTGCATACAAAAGTATCATTAGAAAATTTGTCTCAGTACAACCATGTTGTATCGGTTATACTGAGTTATATATCCATTTAAAGAATTTACTTCATTTATTTACCTTCTTATAAATAGTAGTACTAACATAAACAATGAGATCAATAAAAGGAGACTCAAATTTGCTCAGTACAACCGTGTTATATCGATTGTACTAAGCTGTCTAACCGCCTTTATAAACTTTTGTATAACTTTGTTGTACTAAGCAACCTAACCACTTCTATAAACTTTGTTATGGTTTTGGTACACTCGATACAACATGGTCGTACATAAGAGATCACACGTAAATTTAGTCTTGCATACAAAAGTATCATTAGAAAATTTATCTCAATACAATCATGTTGTATCAATTGTAATGAGTTATATTTCCCTTTAATGAACTTATATCATTTATTTACATTCCGGTAAACCAAAGGTAAATCGTAATACTAACATAAATAACATGATTAGTAACAGAAGACCCAAATTTCTTAGTACAACCATGTTATATCGGTTGTATTAAGCTATCTAACCGCCTTTATAAAATTTGGTATAACATCGATACAACCAATACGACACTGTTGTACTGAAGAGTTCACATGTAAATTTGATCTTGTATACAAAAGTATCATTATGAAATTTATCTCAGTACGACCATGTCGCATCGGTTGTACTGAGTTATATATCCCTTTATTGAATTTACATCATTTATTACCTTCCTGTAAACCAATGGTAAGGAGTAATACTAACATAAATAGTGGGATTACTAATTGGAGACTCAAAATTTGTTCTGTATAACCATGTGATTTTGGTTGTACTGAGTTACCTAAACGTCTTTATAAAAATTGGTATAGCTTCGGTACAACTGACACAACACGACTGTACTGAAGAGATTGCAGGTAAATTTGGTATTGCATATAAGTATCACTATAACATATACCTTAGTAAAACTATATTGTATCGACTGTACTGAGTGATATATCTCTTTAATAAATTTTATTTCAGTAAAACCAATATGAAATTTAGAGATTAAAATAATAAAAGAATGATAGTACACAAACTTATAGTATAAATGAATGATATTACATATCAAACTATTTGATTGTATCACATTATATCCTGTAAACAAAACAGAGTAAAATAATGAGTGATATAAATTTACAATATAAATGAATGATATTACATATGAAGTTATTTGATTGTATCATAGCATATTCTGTAAAAAAAATTGGCCCTAAATATGAGCATTGTTTTAGCCAGTCCTTCAATCTTTTATATGGTTTGGAAACGATGGACTCTATATATTTACAAACATGCATCCCACAATAAAGACTATTATTCTAGTGTGAGATGTCTTCTACCTCATAAACGAGCCATTTTGTGTTGGGAGAGTCGAAGGCATCACCAACTTTTTTAATCAAAAGTTTGGTCTATCATGTTAAACAAGACTAAGAAATTCAAATTTGATTAGTATGAGAATTTTGAGTACGACGCATTGCAAAGTATATTAGATTATACAATGAATAAAAAATAAACATTTTTTTATCCAAAAGCCAACCAATAATGTCCAATGTTTTTGTCCACAATGAAGAGAATAATATATTTACAATTGGCCACCACAACCTATTTACGTGCTAGAAAAACACTTTAATTTTTTTCTCATAGTTTTCTAATTTACCATAACACCATAAGGAAATAAGCTCCAAATAAATTGTTTTTTTTTTTGAAATGAACAAATCTAAACAACTAAGATGTGAATTTGATAATTACCAAATGCATACTGGAAACGTAAATAAATACTTCATAAAAGCCAGGAAGAATTTTATTATCCTCGCTCAATATTATTACAAATGCATCTACATGAGTGTCATTTAAATATTAGTTTTTTAGCACCTCATCTATACCATTCTTTCTTAAATGGACATTGCTTCTCTAAAAAATGAAATCATCTCTGCATTTCAAGTAAGAAATTGATAATTATTTTTCAGAATTACTAAGCTAAGAAATCTAAATTTAAAAACACGAGCAAAACATATTATCATTATTGATCGGAAAAAAGTTGAGAACTTCTATCAATTAAGTTAACCTAATGTGGTGGAATTAGATGTCTTGTAGGGAATTGAGCTTGTGAATGAGTAGGTCTTGTTTGATTAACATTTTAAATTGTTAATACTTTTCAAAAGTAAGAAAACAACAATTTATGCTACATAAAACATCAACATCTAAGTCTCATAAAATATGTCTCATCATGATCTTCATCAAGATATGTCACTAAATTTTTCATGGCTTGCTCTTCAGCAGTCGATTGCACTATTTCTCTCTTCTTCTGTTTTTCTTCAACAACATGTTGCAATGATTCTTTCTTCTTGTATTGCTTTTTGATAGCCTGTTATGATTGCAAGTTAAAACAAAATTTATTTAGGGTAAAGTTCATAGTAAGTGGATATTTTATGGTGAAGTACTTATTAACTCCTTTCCTTCTTCCAAGCCCACTTTCTTTCTCAACTTCACTGGTCTTTCTGTTTTTAGTTTTTATCACAATAATGAAGCAATTACTAGAAAAAAATGAAGATAATTGGAGGATTTTAAGTAAAGTATTAATGTATGTTGATCATACCTTATTAATATTTGGCACATCAACTGTAGCATCTTTCTCTCTGAACCTTCTTATTCTTTATCTTTTATGCGCTGGAGGCTATGAATGGAGTCCTCACCACCAATTTCCCCCTTTTCTATGCTTTACAGTGCTAGCAATGATTTTATGTTCCCCATGCTTTATTCAATCCTCGTTCTCCTCCACTTGAGGTTGAGTTAGCTTAAAGTGGGAATGATTTCTCCCTTGTTCTTCTTCACCACTTGATTTTGAATTGTCTTAGGGGGGTCCCTTATTCTTCTCCTCTAATTGATGTTGGATTAACTTAGATTGGGGAATGATATCTCCCTTATTCTTCTCCTTTTATTAATGTTTAATTGGCTCAGTTAGATTAGATGAATGAATAATCCGTTATTCTTCTCCTCCAATTGATGTTAGGGTGCCTCAAATTGGTGAATGAATTCTCTCTTATTCTTCTCCTCCAATTGATGTTGAGTTAGCTCAGATGGGGGAATGACTTCTCACTTATTCTCATCTTCTTCCCCAATCTTAGTTTGGTAGGAGGAGTGGCTATTCCTTTGTTTAGTTCCTCATTTATTGGATTTAATTTAAGAGGAGCTGTGCTTATTGATGTATTTATATGTTGGGGAGAATCGGTCATGTTGTGCACTCCAATTATTTAGTCTTCAACATACCTTATTCATGCCTCCATGACTCTTAATATTGTGTTCTCGCGGCTTAGGGCAATCTCAATCTACCTGAGCTTATTATTTATTGATGCTTCAAAAGCTACAAGGCTTTGCTCAATAGATATAATCAATTTATAATTTTCAATGTTTAAGGGAATATGCACATGGCTATGAATGGCTTCATCCGTGGCCACTGGTGTAGACTTCAAAAGTGGAATATGTTAATCTTTTTGGGATGGAGAAGAGGCGGCTGCTGGTGAGTGATGTACATTGGAAAGGTCAATTAACATGCTTGTTCATCCATGGTTATATTCCTAAAATAATTGTAAACCTTTAAAAAAGTAAATTTCTTATTAATTTAGTATATATCCCTTTTTACATTACTTTTTACATGATGAACTGACAGCTCTAAAGTAAACATATTGCAGATCTTATTTCTCATTGTCATTGACTTTAACCTTCATATTATATATGGTCTTGTCTGTAGCATTATAGGGAAAATAATATTTCTATGCTAAAAAATTATAACTGCAATACAGTAGAATATAATACATTAGCATGTAAGCAATGAGGATCATGCCGACATACATGATACACAAAAATGACATAGCCACACATATATCCAAAAGGCTTCTAGAGTTTTGACCTCTCAATTAGACTGTTAAATTGGTCTACCAAAAATTTACATATGGCCTCTGACCAATTATACTATGTAAATTCATGTATGTTTAGAGAAAAAAAGATCCTTACATACCTTATAGTTATTGTATGGAAAAATAAATTTGTAAGTATAAATTTAATAAAATGTTTAATAAATTTGAGCTACTTTTATTAAAATTAGGAATTTAATTTTATTTTTAAAATCTATAGATGTGAACTTGGATAAAGGCTCCATCATCCAAGTAACTTTGGTTCCTCTATTCGACAAACCAACCATAAGAGCCACCTCATCTATAGTGACTTCAGCTCGTGGCCACCAATAAAGAAGGCTTGCTCCTCAACATTTAAACACCGAAGAATGTGCACAATAAGTGTTATGTTTTTTTGGATGTGTGGCACATTCAAAAAGTGATGAATACAGAGATTCTTCAATGTAACAACAACATTCTCAGGGATGTCCGGTGAAATTTCATCACAAATTGCTCGAAATGTTGAGGATTGACACCATAATGTAATTCATCTGTTGACCATTATATTGAAAGTTTTCAAATACACTGTTGAAACAATAAAACGAAAGATAATTAAGAATGCAAATACGAAATAACATAATCATTGTATGTTTACTTCATTACAACTGTATTGTATCGGTTGTACTGAGTTACATGAGCTACCCCAATAAACCAATACAACTTAGTTATACAAAAGAAATAATTAGAAAATCGTAGGCATGAAGAAAAACAAAAATTAAAAATTCATTATATATATATATATATATAAACCAAATTTTTTATTTTAATCATATTTTAAACAAAACTAAAAATTGTCGCTTACTTTAGTACAATCATGTTGTATCGGTTGTATTGAGTTTCCTCAGTACAACCAATACAACATGGTTGTACAAGGGAAATAATTAGACAATCACAGGGAAAAGTAAAAAAAAAAATTTCATTCTATCTATATACAATTTTTTTTTATTCATTTTTTAAACAAAATTCGACATTGTTGCCTTACTTCAATACAACCGTGTTCTATCAGTTGTACTGAGTTACCTTGGTACAACCCTATACAATTTGGTTGCATAAGAGAAATCATCAAAAAAATAAAAAATTAAAATTCATTCTATTTATATACCCATTTTTATGTCAGTTTTTATTCAGATTTCAAATAAAACTAAACATTGCTGCCTCACTTCAGTATAACAGTATTATATATGTTGCACTAAGTTATATAATTACAACAATTATAACTTGATTATACTTGAGAAATAATTAGATAATCGTAGGTACGAAGAATATCAAAAATTAAAAATTCATTATATCTATATACCCATTTTTTTATTTTTATTCTCATTTTAGACAAAAATCAATATTCCTTTCTTACTTCAGTACAACAGTATTGTATCAGTTGTACTATGTTCCCTCAGTACAACCAATACAATATGGTTGTACAATAGAAAAATCAACCATTTTTTTATTTAGTTTTTTAACCAATATTTATATTGATGCATCCCTTTAGTACAATCGTGTTGTATCAGTTGTACTGGGTAAATTAGTACAAACAATATAACATCATTGTATTTTAGGAGCACACACCAAAAGACTAAAAAAAAAATTCAGTTAAGGAAAAAAAGTCGTTAGAAAAAGAAAAGATAACGATTGTCTCATATTTGCAATCATATCATTAATTTACTTACTAAAAAGACTACTATTGGATCACACACAACTACCGTATATTGTACTTTGATTTGAATGTGATTCTCACTCTCTTCTTTGTTGTTATGCTGGGAGACAAGAAGACATGTGGAGCCCTAAAATGAAGAATGTCGACAAGCAAAAATAAAGAAACTAAACTGGAAAAGGGGTAAAAAGCCGAAGCCTGACCTTGGTACAAAAAAGGAATCTCAGATGATAGAAAATATCGAACGACAAACCGTAAAGCAAACCCTAGAGATCTTGATGCCTGCCTCAGAAAATGAAACGTCGAACGAACCCCAAACGCCCAAAGTGTCGATCTCTGTATTAGTTATATTTGTTTTTTCTGGATGGGACGGCTCAGGTAAGGGTCGTGCCACACGTTATGCTTATTTTTTTCCTCTCATTTTAAAGACTAAAATATATTCTATAAAATAAAAGAAAATACGTGCTATTTTCAAATTGACTTCCACACATAATTTTAAGTGCGTTATCCGATTATATAGCTAATCATCATCCAAAAACAATGGCCTTTCTCCATTAATGTGTTTTCTCTCTCCTCTGTCAGATATTTCATAAATACTGTTCTCAGTTCTCACGGAGTTGACTCCATCAAGAGAGAGAGAGAGAGAGGCCCCATTGCCATTGGAATTGTCGTGTGCATGTGCATGGAAACAGCTGCGAAATTAATTATAAGAGCAGTGTACAGTTTTCCGCATTGAAATGCTTTTGGCTTTGTCTCTTTCATATTCATCTCCCGTCTCTTTTTTCCTCGTATATACATTTACTCATTAACCGAAGGCTTCAGTACTTTTTCTGGGCGTCCGCTAATTTTGCATTGGCCATCCCATTCCCATCATTCACTTCGTCAAGTTACAAAAGTATATATATTTCAAAAAAAAGCAATGCACTGTTTAATGGAATAAGCCCCAAAAGCCAACCGATTAAACTTAATTACAGCAAAAAAAAGTTTAAGAAATTATCTCTAAGTTATTTGATTTATATGACATGAAAAATTTTATTTAATAAAACTTAAATTCTAATATTTAATTTCAGAGTCAAGTTCAGGATCACCTAAATTTTAATTTCAGTAAATTTATATTTAAAATAAATGTCTATATGAGATGAACCACAAAAAAAAAAAAAATCTAATTGAGTTCATGTGAGAGCCTATCTCAAATTTTTGAAACATAGCTAAAATGCTTGGTGTAGGAATTGTACGAGTAAATGATCTAAAGTCTTGCATACATATAGGCATATCGAGTATCTTGATGAGACAATTCTAACAAGATAGTTTTTGACATTTTGACATAGCTTAATACATTCAAACACTCTAAAGGGACCCTACAATTAAGAGAACCATTTTAGATTGTCGGATGGCGTCTTTTAAATTTTAGCGATATTTATGAAAGGTATCACTCTCTACAGCAAAAAAAGATATTGAATAAATATTTGAAGGAGCCCTAAAGTCTGATGGATCCTTAAATTATATGTATGATCACTACAGTTGGAACATTGTCATCAGATTGTCATCACATACCCCTTGTTGTTGCACTCTCATCACCTGTTCATCGTTGTTGGGTTGCCAACCCCACTAGGCTAACACCATCTTTGGCTTATGGTTGCCTCTTCTTCATTATTTAATGACGAATACATGACCATTATTATTCTTTCATAGATGTCCTATCATAGTCGCCCAACAATGATTACCTGATCACGACTGTTGGACTACTATCACTTGAGTAGAGATGCCTGACTATAATTGACCAACTTTTGTTGATAGATCACAATTGTTCGACCATTATTGCTTGACTATGATAACCCAAGCTCCATTACACAAGCATTGTTGCCCTTACATAATTACATAATAATGATAAATTGATTATGGCACCCTTTTCCATCACCACTTAAGTATATTCATTTGAATGCCATTGCTCGACTGTGGTCTCCTAACTTCATTACTTATATATAGTTGCAAGAACAATATTACTTTATTATGATAATTCAATCACTTTCGCGTGACTATGATTACCCAGCCACTATCACTTTACCTCTCACCTTTCAACGAACACTAAAATTTCATTGCCCTACTACGGTGGGCAGATTATGGCAACTCAATCATCGTTTTCAGATTATACTTGCTCAATCATTATTGCCCAACTACATTCATTTGGCCCCCATTGCCCATTTCTAATCACTCGCTCCATACCCTTCTACAATTGTTCAAACACTATATCCTGGATTACATTCACCTAATCATCATTATTTGATTATGGCCTCTTGAACAACATCACATAATTATCATTTTGAGATTATCAATTTTTGTTAACTTCATCAATCCAGATCAACCATAAATTGATGTATTCCATCATTGCATGTCATTGGCTTACGGTGTACTGTTGCTTATAACGACAATATATGTTTTTGATGCCAATGACAATATTTGAATATTATATTGTTCACTATTTACAAAAGTACTGACTCATACTATCACATATAAGACTGACGTATGATGTTCGCTCGCTCCACCTCTTATAAAGGCCATGTACATCATCAAAACAAATGGTAACATTCATTAATTATTTGTTTGTTATTATTAACATTGATGCATGAGATTGCCAATAAAGGAAATGTACGTCATCCACAATAAGAATATATTAAACTTCCTAGTCACTTGAGCCTTCTTTTTAATAAAGAATGATTGAATGTATCATAAATGATTTTGTACATAACTTTAATGCTTTAAGACTCCTTTAACTTTTGTTATACAATCCATTTTACATCATTCATGTCTTCTAAAATATATCAATATTTTTCTTAATTAAGAATAATGACATTATTTGTAATCGGTGTAAATTACTAGAATCATTTTAACAAAACATAGCCCTACAATTTTTTCCTTTCTAGGTTATCGACATAAAAAACTGGTATATCTTTTGAAAATATTTATTATTTGTATATATGTTACATTTTTGTATCAACTTAAGCACTTAGTCCCTAACGTAGCCACCATAAACTTACTTGCATGCAGCAATTTGACAATGTATGTGTGAAGTGACTCTATAATGATGGGAAAATTATTCTGTCAGGACTCCTAACGTAGAGAATCATTCGGAGTCCAAAGAAATCATGCCACATGGTGGTGACATAAAAAAAATAAAAATCGGCCCGGTAACACAAGAGAATATTCCTTCCGTGTTATTTCATATTATTCAGGTGTTATTGTATGTTATTTAGTTGTTATTGTGTTCTGTGAATATTCTCGGTGTTATAATAACACAATAAGACATCAATAATACTTGAATAACATACAATAACATCTGAATAACACGAGAGAATTATTCTCTTGTATTACCAGACATATTTTATTTTTTTTATGTCACTGCCACGTGACGTAATTTCATTGGACTCTGAATGGTTATCTACGTTAGGAGTCCTGACAGAATAATTTTTCATAATGTTGACACCCTTTGTTTCATTTACTTCGACAAATAAATTATTTATTTTCTTACTTTCATCTTATTAAAACTTTAATATTTTTTTTCTTATGATATTGATACTCTGTTCTTTTTTCAACCAATTAATGAAACATTAAGAGTATTTCAGAGTAATATAGCCAACAAATTTTCTATCATATTTAGCTTTTAGAAGGATGGTCAATTTTACTTCAAAAATGTCTGGTAACACTACAAGAAAACTGTGAATTAATATTAGAATTAGTGCTAGAAATAATATCGACACAAAATAAGCCACTGATTTGCATGTGATTATCATCGCCGGCGGTTCCACTCCCAAAAGCATCAACACAGACAAATTGCGTTGAGCGAAGGTCACTAAATGGACTTTGTAGCGTTGGATTGGATTTGACTAATGCCGAGTAATACTAGCGGTGGCGCAAATGGCCTAAAATTAGGCTTTTGCACTGTTATAGTGCCGGTTAATGCTGACACAAATATTATTTACTAGCGTCGGCATAAGTCAACGTTAATGCAGTCCCAAAAGCCCTAAAATAAGGCTTTTGAGAACTGCAGCCGGCACTTCTTGCCCAAACTCCTTTCCTTCCCTTCCAGCTTTCCTTCATTACGTCTAAGATTTCCCAGTGATTTTGGTTCTGATTCGCCTCTCCAACCTCTCCCAACTTGAGAAATTTGCTTCCACATGTCTAAGCTTTGGTTCAGCATAAGTTCCCATATTTTTTTCCTTGCATAGGTGTTAGATTCGAATATATATAAATTTTGCTCAAGTTTTTTTTGTATTCCTTTGTTAGATAAGCAATGGATATGAATTTCATGGGTTTAGATAAGTTTAGAATTATTTGTGCGTAAATATAAAATCTTAGGTTTGAAATATGTAAATACATAAGAATTTTGCGCTATGTAATTTTAGATTTAATGATTTAACATAAGATTTGAAATGTGTGTAAATAATTTTTTTAGATTTGAGATATGTGAATACATTAGATCTGGGCTATGTATGTAAATTTGTGCTATGTATGTAAATATGTAAATATGAAAATTTAGGTGTGAGATATGTAAATACATAAGAAATTTGTGCCATGTATGTAAATATGAAAATTTTGGGGTGAGATATGTAAATACATAAGATTAGTGCTATGCATGTAAATATGTGCTACGTTTGTAATTATGTAAAGTTGAAAATTTAGGTTTGAGATACGTAAATACATATGAAATTTATGCTATGTATTTAAATATCAAAATTTAGGCGTGAGACGTGAGATATGCAAATACATAAGGAATTTGTGGTATGTAAGTTTAGGGTGAAGTTTGACTAGAGTTGAATTTTTTTGGTTAAGGATAAGATAATGGTGTGGTAATTTAATAGGTTAGTGGGTTGATGGGTTAGTTTGGGTGTTAATGGATTAATTAGTTGATTCTTTGAATTTGTGGGTTTTGAGTTTCAAGTATGATTTATATGAGGCCTGAGGTTTTTAGTTAGGATGTGTAGATGATAGTCTAAAGTTTCATTTTGGTGTGAAATTGGCTATGATTTAAATAAATAAATCCGACACTCAGTAGGACATAGTGACATTGTACTAATCTATAGAGCTACATGTATGGTACAAATGGATATTCGAAGTGTTAAATTGTAGATGTATAACATATTTTATCCAGCAAGAGAAGAATTAACTGATGAGTTTTTAGCTGGTGTTGAATAGTTCATGCATGTGGCATCGTAGCTACCCGTTTACCTTTCATAAGATAGGTTCTGATGCCTTTATGCGAAGCACAAGTATCAATCATAACAGATGCTTGAAGAAGTGAAATAAGACCTATATCGTAGGAGAATAAAACCCGATTATTGGTATTGTACTTCACATGGTGAATTTGAGCTAGATGTTCAATACGGTCAAATTGGAGCCTCATCAAATAATGCCCATCCAACTGTTTAAGATTCTGGCATGTAAAAGAAAATGGTTGATGATGTGAGTCGGGCTTATTTTTTTGGGAGTGTGTTTGATGATGTCCACGAACCGAAAATTGAAGAGCAACAATTCCATGAATTATTAAATGTTGCACAACAACCACTGCGGGGAAGAAGCACTTTGCGCAAATAGTTATCAGTCGCCTCAAAATGATTAGTATCAAATATGTTTTCAACATACCTAGGGAATTCTTTAAGCAGGTAGCAGCATTATTAAAAGAGATAAACCCTGTAGAACATTTAGTTCTAGAATATTTGTACAAAACTAAAAATTTAGTGGAAAGTTGTGGTTATTATCTGAAAAGAATGATTGCTACATCCATGAGCACATGAGATGAAATATAGATTTTATAGTGTTGATAGGTTCAAACCATGAGGGAGAAAGAGTAAAAATTAGTAGAATATTCCTTACCAACATCATTTTTATTTTCCTCTCATTTTACTACTCTAACAAATGTTTGCTTTTGTGCACAAATCTCCCCACAAGATATGACATAATAGTAAACCTATGAGCAATAATATAATCAATCATCCTAAGCTAGTGAAGCTTGGAAACACTTTGACTGCAGTTATTCAGATTTTGCAGCTAAACCACACAACGTTAGACTTGGTTTATGTGCAGATGGGCTCACACCTTACAATCACGCTGCAACACCCTATTCATGTTGGCTAGTTATTATCACACTATATGATTTTCCCCCTGATATGTGTATGACCATATCGTTCTTATTTCTAACATTGATCAAACCAGGTACACATGATGTGTACTTACAACCTCTTATAAATGAGCTATATATGTATTGTGGGAAACCGACATATTGAATTATGATATTGCAACGAAACAAAACTTTTACTTTAGAGCTACTCTTATGTGGATGATCGGTGATTTCCCGGCTTATGGGAAGCTATCATGTTAGAGCACAACTAGGAAATTGACATATCCTTATTGTATGGACATGTCCAAAGCATTAAATTTGAAGCATAGAATGAAAAATTCCTGGTTTGATTGTCGCCGAAGGTTCTTAGCACATGATCACCTATTCAGGATGATAAAGATGTTTTTTTTTTCAATTTATCCAAAAATGGTGATGACCTCTTCGCCGCCTCAAAAATTTACTACTACATGGTACGTCAATGTGAAGGCATTGAGATCATTAAGCACCGGTCAGCCAAAAATGGCATTGTAGGTTGGTGGCGAGTCAAACACCAGAAAATATTTTAAGTAAACTTTGTCACCTTTCCTCCAAAAGACTGCCAAGTCGATTACCCTCCAAGGCTTCCTTCCTCTCGTCAAATAAATCATAAAACGGGCCTACCGTCACGTTCAATCGATCATGTTTGAATCCAATCTTGTCAAATATCAACATGAATATAATATTCATAGAGCTCCCAATATGGACTAATATATTAATAATCTGGTATTTACTTAATAAGGCGGCAACAACGATAGAGTAGTTGTAAGGATTTTCTCTGAAGCACGAGTCTATGTTAGTGAATGTTATAGGTGGATGAGTGCTATGCTTTGAAGTGAAAGCGATTGCACATAATTTCTCTTAACGGAAGCCTCTTCAGGCTTACGCATTGGAATGAATTTCTATCTTCAACAAAATTTGTTGGAACCACAACAATAATGTCAATAGTGTTCGTTTGGACTGGTTCATTCAAAAGTTTCTCAATTGGAGCCTTCCCTTATGGGTTGTTGTTTTTGGTGCCACAAACTCCTTGAGCTTTCCAACTCTGAGCATTTGTTTAACTAATCTCTGGAGATGTCTGCATTCATTCGTGTTATGGTTGTGGTCTCTAAAGTATGCATAATATTTATTAGTTTTCTATAGAAAAGCTCCAATCCTCATGGGGTGGGGGGGTAACTTCTTCAAATATTCCTTGATCTATATTTCCTCCACTAGCTCTGCCATTAAAACTCTCAGTGGAGTCTCCTTTGGTGCTTTGTGATAGTGCAATGGGCACTAATTGTAATGAGTCGGCTACTCGTCGAGGTACTGACAACGACTTTATATATGCTTAAAAATATAAGAATTTGACACTGTTGCTAGAATATTTAAATCCCCAACAACGGCGCCAAAAACTTGACAACGGTTATAGATTTGATAAAAATGTGTATAAAATATTCAATACAAAGTCACACTTATCAACGCAAGTATACGTATCACTCAAGTAATACATAGCTCTAATGGAGTCCTAGATATCGATCCCATAGGGAGTAATACTAGAGGCTACGAACTAGGATTTAGAAAATCAATACTTAATCACAACAATACAGTTCAAACTGCTTATTTGTCACTAATAGACAATTGAAATAAATATATAATTTTAACAAACTCTTAATTAACTAATTCTATTAATAAAGTTTCTAATGTGAAATTCAATATATAAGAAAGTATTCTTCTTCTTGTCAAGAAATTAAAATGAATGGATAAAGTGAATTAGTTCAAATTGTATTGTGCCAAATAGGAGCAAACATATTCTTTACCCTTTGGTCCAGGCATAAAAAACATTGACTAATCCTATGCTTGGTTACTAAATCTGCGGCTAGGCTGGGAGGATACCGGCTCTCACTTCGGAGCTCCCACATTCCCCTCGCCTGAGGGCTCGTAGCTAGGCTGGGAGGATACCGGCTCTCACTTCGGAGCTCCCACGTTCCCCTTGCCTGAGGGCTGACTAGGCTGGGAGGATACCGGCTCTCACTTCGGAGCTCCCATGTTCCCCTCGCCTGAGGGCTATTAGGCTGGGAGGATACCGGCTCTCACTTCGGAGCTCCCACGTTCCCCTCGCCTGAGGGCTAAAAGCTGGGAGGATACCGGCTCTCACTTCGGAGCTCCCACGTTCCCCTCACCTGAGGGCTAACATGTCTGGGAGGATACCGGCTCTCACTTCGGAGCTCCCACGTTCCCCTCACCTGAGGGCTAACATCAGAGGATACCGGCTCTCACTTTGGAGCTCCCACGTTCCCCTCACCTGAGGGCTAACATCTACACAAGCACCCAAACGATATGACTGAATTGAGGATTTTAGTCTGTCACTCTAAAATCTCCAATTCTACGCTCAATAATTTTATTTCTCTATTTATTTGCACCCAACTTTGAAGGACTTTGACCTCCCTAAATCTTGGATGTAATCTTCACTTTAGTTGTAAAACTCAACATACTTCCAATGGCTTTGACCTCCCTAAATCTTGGATGTAATCTTCACTTTAGTTGTAAAACTCAACATATTTTATTTTGACCTCCATAAATCTTGGATGTAATCTTCACTTTAGTTGTAAAACTCAACATATTTTAAAACCTCCCTCAATCTTGGATGTAATCTTCACTTTAGTTGTAAAACTCAACATATTTTAACAAATAATTGGTCAAATTGAAAGCAAATTAAGATCAAAGTGAAAAGATCATCACAATTTCTTAAACATTATTGGCCAGATTGAAGGTAAATTAAGATCAAAGTGAAAAGATCATCACAACTTCTTTAACATTTATGACCAGATTGAAAATAAATTAAGATCAAAGTGAAAAGATCATCACAATTTCTTAAACATTTTTTTGACCTCCATGAATCTTAGATGTAATCTTCACTTTAGTTGTAAAACTCAACATATTTTAACAAATCAATTGGGCAGATTTGAAAGTAAATTAAGATCGAAGTGAAAAGATCATCACAATTTCTCAAACATTTTCATGGCTTCATGTAAATTAAGATCGAAGTGAAAAGATCATCATAATTTTTTTAAAATTTTCATGGCTCCAATAAATTAAGATTGAAGTGAAAAGATCATCACAATTTCTTTAACATTTTCATGGCTTCACCAATTCAAATTACCAAAAACATTTTCATGGTTTTGCCAATTATTCGGTTGTAAAACTCAACATATTTTAAACAAATCAATTCCAGATTTGAAAGTAAATTAAGATCGAAGTGAAAAGATCATCACAATTTCTCAAACATTTTCATGGCTTCAGTAAATTAAGATCGAAGTGAAAAGATCATCACAATTTCTTAAACATTTTCATGACTTCACCATTCACTTTAGTTGTAAAACTCAACATATTTTAACAAATCAATTGGGCCAGATTGAAAGTAACATAATTTAACAAATCAATTGGCCAGATTGAAAGTAAATTAAGATTGAAGTGAAAAGATCATCACAAACTTCTTTAACATTCTCATGGCTCAACCAATTCAAATCACAATTTCATAAAATCTCAAGACAAGGAGAAAGACAGAGAAAACTACTCAGAACTCATGGAGAAGTGACGTAGAACTTATATATAAAAACAAAGTCATACAAACTTCAATAAGTAAATACCACTTATCACTAATTGTTCCATAAGTAAACTCCTCGAAGTTCCTCTGAATCTCTTTCTTTCTTTACAACACACAGAATTCTTCTTTAAAGCGGCAAGGAGAAAGAAATCTCTCACTTTCCTTCCACTCTTACAATCTATCGAAGAATTTCTCACAATACTAACCCTAAATTAAACTCTCTACACTCTACAAACAACAAAAACTCAGTAGACACCACCACGGGGCTCTCCTTCCCCCCCCCAAATGTTTCTCTTAAAGTTGTAGAAGAGTTTTCCAAGAGTTGCCTAAGCGTCCCTTCAAAAATCGTCCACATTCAATGCACCTGTTAAGAGAACCACCGTTCTCGCCATTGACGGCCTTGATGAAGCCATCGGCGACCTTCTAGAATATTTGATTTCGAACTCTCAGGAAAAACCCGCTGTCGGCGCCGTTGGGCTCGCCGTCGGTGCCCTAGTTGAAATCTTCATATTTTGGTCCTTTTTGCTCCAAATTTGCTCATTTTTACATCTTTTTGCTCCAATGATCATAACATACCTACAACAAAACATCAAAAATACCCTTATTTAAAGTGCAATATCATCAATATTAATATAAAATAGATATGAAAATCTCAACATATTTTTCTTTGGTCAGGTACCGAGCTTGACCTCGCCGGTTGTAAATTCTATTGGCCACTCTGTTGTTTCGAGATGGTCGATTATCTTCATATCATGGATGAATGGGAGGATGTTTGTCTTCCCTCAACTTCCATCTATCACTTTACGGAGCCTTCTTTTACGAGCTAAGATGGATGGTTCTATCGTGGAAAAAAGATGGGTGGAGTTATACTTCTTAGTCGAGTTGTGATTATTTCCCAACTCTAACAGCTTGGGTAAGGTCTTCGGTCACAAAAATTCTAAAGAGTACCAAAATGGTCTTTCTTTCAGCCCTTGAGCCAATGTGGCATATGCTAATTTGGGTTCTAGATCCCACACCTCCAACATCTCTTTCTAGAATCAAGTAATGAATGAGCATGAGCTTTTGCTCTACCCCTACCTGATCTGTAGCTTAGCCTATGAACTCTTCTAAGACTTCTGAGTGCTCGCAAACTATCGCATGAACATTTTCTTAAAGTCTTTAAATGATGTGATTACTCATTTAGGTAATCTATTGAAGCATTTGAGGGTCGACTCCCTTGACGAAGTAAAGAAAAGCTGACACTTTAACGTCTCTATAATCCTCAAGAAACACACAGTTGATTCAAAGGAGGTAATATGGTCTGGCGGATCAGTTTGGCCCTTATAGGATTCCAACACTTGTATCTTAAATATATCTGAGGGCTATACTTCAAAAATATGTCGAGAAAATGTATTCTCTAGATGGCGGCATACCTCAACTTGCCCAAACTATTGTCTATCTATTGATGCTGACCAACACTATTAAGGTACAGGGAATCTCTGACCCTTTCATCAAGCAAGGGTACCTTTTGACCATAGGGTGTCAACGCTTCTTGTCTGGGAGTTTGCTCCCTTCCCTGAGCTAATATCTCCTTGAGGGCATTCATCGTCTCCTCCTTCAACTCTCGGATTTATTGGTGCACAAACACCTTAGAGCACACCATAGAGACAATGCCTCTACTATGTTTTTCTTCTACTTGTGCTACTGCTTTCTTGTTGTTAACATGATCCATGTTGATTGCACGTTTTAGGATTGGATCTTGATTTCTTTGTGAATTACACCTAAGGAATAGAGTGTCAGACATGAGAAAGAAAGGGAGAGACAGAGATCGAAGTACATAGTAGTGGACAATAAGTTGAGAGAAGTCTGTAATAATCCCCTATTTATAGAAAAAGAGAGTACAATTAGTGAAGGTACATATATGCCCTTGCCTTTTGGGTATATAGGTTATTCTATTTATTTTAAGTATGCGGGCCTAGAGTTTGGTTACTCTCTGGTTCAATTGGTTGGACTTGCGAGACCTTAATGGGTGTTATCGGTCTGGTAGGCTAATGAGACCTTTTTAGGCGTGACTTGGCGGTTCAGTTTGGCAAAAATTATCGATCAGCCTACTTCCTCTTGACAAAGGATTGGTAAGATCGAGCTTATCGATTGTGTCTTATCGATCAGTTAGTGGAAACGCCCGTCGATCCTCAATCCTTGATGAGGAACTTCCGCCGACAAAGTAAAGCTAGGCTATCGAGCATAAGTGAATCACCATAATCTGATAAATAGTCACCCTTAGAAGAAGAGATTTTGACGGATAGCTAAGACTTGTTATAGTGATTCTTGATAGGGTTCAAGGAGACTGTTGGGTGTCTCCGGTAGAACTGTAGGACCTAAGGATTTGCTTTTGTCTTGGGTTGGTTTCATCGTGGGGAATGACTTGGATCCTCATGTGCTTCGCTTTCTGTCAGACCTCTCAGGTTCAGCTCATTTGGTTGCCTTGGTTGCTCTCGGTCTTGTTACCTTTGATTGCACAATTGGGCCTCTGAGTATTCAGTTGGTGGTCCTCCTATGATATGCTTTGTCCCGCCTGCACTGCCAAGTCTTCTCTAGATTCATGCTGGCATTTTTCCCACACACGACTAGAATGTTTATCCGTTTAATTAACACATCAGGATTTTTTTTTCTATAATTGGTTAAAAGAATAGGAAACATTGACTAATAGTCACTCAAATATTTTATTCGGACAATTAAATTTTTAAAAAAAATAATATTAATAATAGTTTTTACATAAATTTTAACTTATTTTAACAACTATGATATGGAAAAATTGGGGAAGATAGTCATTGACATCACTTTTATGATCATAATAAATTTAAATTTTTTAATAACCAAATTGGTTACAAAATTTAACCAAGCGCATGAATATTATTGTTCCCACAGTAAAGTGTTCGAGAGAAAAAAAAATATTCTAAAAATCTAAATGATAGAATCCTGTTTATGAAGCTGATTCTTCATTAAAAAAAAAAATCAATAAAGTATTGAAGCCTTGCTTTAGGCACAGGAAGCCTATTTTGCCTAGAAATCTAGCTATGAGGACCATTGACAGCTTTTTCGAAGAAATATATGAGCCGTGCTATTAGCAGTTAAAAAGCTTTTATCACTTCTAAATCTAATCCGTTCAACAAGGAACGTCCACGCCTCACTTGGAGAGTCTCAAATTGAGCGTTTATATGCGGTATTCGATCTCTGAAGAAATTATTGTATCAGCACACAACCCTAAACCCTAAGTGCAAATTTGTATCAGGTGTCTAATAACAAGGTGTCACATGACAACTCGAGCCAAAATCGTGTATGTCAGTGAACCCAAATCGTCACATGTCCTCCTATTATTGCACACCTGATGCAAATTTGAATCATATCTCCTGATGAAATAATTTCTTCCGATCTGAACCACTGAAATACATCTTTTTATCTTTTTTTTTTTTATTTCTAAAGTGAGAATCACTCTAAATTTTAGACGCTAACTGGACGTAAATTTTGTATGACCAAATAAGTTTTCTCCAAATTTGATATCCATTGAGAACAACTAACATATTTACGAGGAAACATTGTAACTGCGTTGTAAAGTTGATCGGCCTCGATTGCTTTCAAATTTGATCCGTTTGACGAGGATAGTCGACACATTATTCAAAGGAATCATAAAGTCTTGCAAAAATTGGGCCATGATCACCTTCTGAACTCCTGCCGAACTTATTTTTCGGAGAAAAAAAAATTAGAGCATGTGTTGGGTAAGTGTGGTTTGTATATCAAGGTTTTAGAACTTGGATCAGATACTGAACATATAGAGGTCAAGATTCAAAACTTACATCAGAGTTGCAAGTAGATTATGTTACAAATAAAAAAAAAATTATATAAATACGACACACAATAATAATATAACATATAGAATTAAAAGAATATATATTATAAAATATAAATTAAACAACTAAATATATGAATAAATAGCGATTTATTTTGTAATCCTTTTGATTCTTTTTAAAATCTAAGTAGCAGACAACTGACAAACTGAAAATGTGCGACTCAAGAGCAAATGATGAGCAACCGAAGAAGGGGTTCAAGATCACAAAGATAATTAAATTGGGATACGATTTTTTAGTTTACTCTTTTAGTATATTATGGAATAAATAATTTTAGTTTTTTTTATTTATTTATAAATTTATTTAATTATTTTTTTTTGGGAGTGGTCAGCATAAAAGGCTAATATGGATGATTCGAACTATCACACGGTGAGAATCTACACCATCAACCACTATATCGGGGATAAGTTTCACTTTTTTATTTTTATTTCGGGTTAACTCAAGAAAGAACCAACCAATTTTTCAGAGCTCAGATCAGTTCTCTAGTTTGACGGTCGAACCAAAGGTTCAAAATAGTTACGGCCAGTCTGTTGTTTGGGGTGATTTTTAATATTAATTAAAGTGAACTCTGTACTAATTCACAGTTAAATCAGGTCGTCTTCGATGGCTTTTAAAACTATCATTTTTATAGGAGTAAATGAAAATTTAGAATATTTTCTAAAGTTAATTAGAATTATTGGGAGCAAAACTAATTTCTTAAAAGATTTTTGAAAGAAAATTTTGAAAAAAAAAAATAATAATAATAAATTAAAAGGGGGTGAGCACTATGAGGGTTCATGTTTGCAAATCTAGTGATGGGCCTTTGGATCCTCATATTTTAAGAAACAAATTTGCTTATCATTGTGCCTTGTAAACGGCTAGTCATTCTGGGCGCTTGATCACATAAATACATTTTGGTATGAAATAGAGCTTGGGCTAGCCTTTTTTGGCATTTTTTTTAATCGGGGGCACTATTTAATGCTTTCTTAAAATCCAACCAAGTCCCTAGAGTCAATTTAAATTATTTTTTTTTTTTTGTCTCAACCAATGCGTAAATTCTAGCAAAATAAAAAATTATGATTGTTGACATTTTTTTTTAGTTAATGATCTCGAGAAAATATTCACATTGACATTCATTAAATTTTCAATTTTGTAATCTTAGAACATAAATAATTTGAAGGACTCGATTTATGTTTTCAAATAATTAAAGACATTGAAGTTAAAAAAATAAAGAGGAAACCGATTCGCTCTCGAAAAATTTATTTGATTAAACATGAATATTGATGTGTAACTTCTAGAGCTTAGTTCACGATCACTCGGACTTTGGTTTCAACATAACGAAAATCAATTTGTATGACCCAAAGAGATAAACCCAATAACATCCAAAATAGCCTAAATTAACCATTTGAATAATGATTGAGAAAAATGAGACAGATGATCTTCAAATCTTACTTGCTTATAACTAAATTGAGCATCTCAAAAAGAAAGTCTAAGATTGATTAATTCTAATATTATTAACACAATCAACTAGTCAAAGAATATCTTATAATCAAGAAAATTATTCTAGCTATCAAGTGGTATATTTTAGATTTTAATATTTTGATGAAAACTTCTAATATTTATAAATGGACCACCCTTAACACGAATATTAACACGAAGGGAGATATAGATTGCAAATAGAAATGAATTTTGACGTCTTAAGAATCATTGAAATTTATATGACCAATATCATTAGATTTATATTGCTCGACCATATCGTTTTACTGTTATTATTTGACCACCAAGGTGGGACTATTGTCTCCTAACCACTATTATTGAATCACTAGTAATGTCTAATATTGTTGGATCATTGTCACTTGTGCATCATGGTTAGAGCACCACCACTTAACGACTATTATCAAATCAATGTTGCTTGACGACCACCACATCACTATTATTGAACCACTATCACCATTGGGCTACCACCATCATAGAACCATGATTGTCTGACCATGACCATTTAGGGTCCGTTTGGCACGACTTATTTACCATGGTGCGGCTTGAAAACACAATTTGGATAATTTGTTAAAGCGGTGCAGCTACGTTTGTGGGAAAGCATAATGTTTCTTTGCAATTCATTTACTGTCTTACCCAGCTAGAAGCTCTTGCAATTGCTTTTGTCCCCGCTCTCCCTTCTCTCGTCTCTCACAAATTTTGCCCAAAAATTGGATCTATTGATCCTCTTCGATATGTGGGTTGTTTCTTTCCTTTCTCTTCTCTTCTCCCTCTCCCCTCTGTTCTTTAGTTGGTTGGTGATAGTTGTAGTGAGCTTGTCTCTCAATCTTCTTGGATCATTGGATCTCTATTGTTGCCATGGTATTCTCTACGTCCTTCTATTGAGACATTTTGATTTAGGGTTGAAAAAATGTTCTTTGTTATGCTTTGATGTTTTCCGTTTGTTGTGCTATGATGTTGGAATTTGAGTGGATGGATTTAAGTTTGTGCGGTTGATGGATTTCTCTTTTTGGTGCTCTACTAGGTTGATGGATTTGGTTGGTTGGATTATGTTGCTAGATTTTGTAATTTATTGGGCTCTCAGTTATATTTTTGATTTGGTCATCCTTGTTCCCTATTCGCTATCAGGTTTATAAATTCAAATGGTTGTGATGTGATGTTGGTTGTTGCTCAAAATTTGGTGGTAGTGGTGGTTGCATCTGGAAATTAATTGAATGCAAATGTGTTTTCTTTGGTTGTACTATACAACTCTATTTGGCGATGGTGGTAATTCTGCAGTGGTTTCCCTAAATGATGGATTTTGTGTTGTATTCTGAAAGTGATGATGTGTGGTGTTTAAGGTGATGGTGTGTGGTGTGAAGGTGATGGGTAGGCAGTGGTGTGGGGTGATGGGTAGGCAGTGGTGTGGCATAAAGTTTCTATATTCTGTTGAGGTGGTGATGTGACATGTGTGGATTTGTTGGTATTATGTATGGATACGCTGTTGTAGGTTTTAGGTTTTGGTGTGGTTGTGGAGGTGGTGTCGATATAAGCAATGGTGTGGTGTAAAAGTGATGTGTGCTGTGGAGGTGGATTTGTTGGTACGTGGTATGATAGGCAATGGTGTGGTGTAAAAGTGATGTGTGTTGTGGAGGTGGATTTGTCGGTATGTGGTATGAGTGTGGTGTTGTAGAGTTAGAGCTTGGTGTGGTTGTGATGGTGTGTGGTGTGGTGTGGTGTGGTGGTGTGAGGTTGTAGAGGGGTGTTGGTTATGTTGCAAACAACATTTTTGTATAGGGGTAAAATGATTATTTGTCCAGAAACAGCTGCAACACAACTGTTTTCAAACTGCAAAAAAAAAAAAAAAAGACAATTGTCTTCTCGACAACAGTTTATGCACATCAGTTGCTATTTAACAACATATTATTAAGCCGCAGCTGCCACAAACAGACCCATAATCATCTTTGATGCTAAATTCTGATTGTCTTATTACAAATTTCATCAATCAATATTATTTACTATAATACTGACGCATCGCTTATAAAGCCAGTCCATGTGTTTGACATATTTGTCAGCCTTCCCTATCCTTAGTACAATATCAAATGCACATGATCTTTGATAGGATGGATGTAAATATCATCTACACAAAAATTATACGAGATCTCTTGTTCTCTTGACTCATCTCCTTGATGAAAAAAAAAAAAAAAAAAGAAAGTAATGCAGACTATTATAAAAGATAACCATAGTGCCGCGAGACTTACCGAACTTCCATCATAGAATTTTTTCTATTTAATTCACATTTGCTTACCAACATGATTTATAACCAATGACGTATATTATTGGAATGATTTCAATTGGTTAAAGCCTTGTGATTTCTTTCTATTTCTGACTTTCTTACATTAAAACTCCAATGTCTCCTATGAAAACCTTTTTCTCTTTGTTGGATCTTTGTACAGAGACCGTACATGCTAACTTATCACCACCTTATAACCATAAATTTACGAGCACACGATAGAGCTGAAACCTAATTTATATAGAATGCATACAATCTGTGATGGAAGCTCATGTGTTAGATCACCTAGGCGTCAAGAAGTATCATCACTAAACAAAAAATCCAAACTAATTTAAGAAAAATAATAGAATCAGTTTAAAAGCAGAAGAAGATGATGCACGAAGCCAAATTTCATATTATTTAACTGCATATAAAATTATTGCAAGTTCATTATATTTATAAATTCTCCAAAAGTCTAAAACAATATACACTCACCCTAGATTTTCACCACTCAAACTCACCCTTATCTACTTAAATTTCAAGCACAAATGGTTCTATGAAGTATAAAACTATAACCCAAGCTACTCGTTCTTTACACTATATCCACTCCTTTCCCTCTTCTCCCACGAGGCGAAGGAAATGAACACCAAAGTCTGGAGTTGGAGGCCCAAAAGAGAAGGTTTGCTTGATGACTAGCTTCTCTCCTCCAATCAAATTACTTCATAAACACCCCCATTAATACTCTGTAACTAAGAACTAATTAAGAAGTGCAGAGGCTTCATGCTACAAAGTCTAAGAATTGAGCTGCAATCCTCTTCCGGTTCTGAATCTCAATGCTTTCATAGCCATTCGAAGGGTGAGAAGCCTGTGGATTGTTGTTCAAGCTGCAGAACGCATTGGCTTCGTTTCCTATCGGAATGCTCGCGTTGGACAGATATGGCGGCTCTGTTCCTGCTAACGATAGAGACTCACAGTGCTGGAGTCCAAGAGTTAGAGAAACACCATTACCATGAAAGCTCGGAGTGAACTGCTCTCCGTCAAACCTCCCAATGTCTCCAATGGCGTATGCGTTGAAACCTCCCCCATGGTTCCCTACACCGTTCATCAGCGCGTGCTCGTTATTTCCCCCGCTCCTCGCCTCCATAAACTTCATGAGAAGCTCCCGGTTGCTAAACTCCTCCGGCTTCATCTCCAACGTCAGAGAATGCGGCAAGGTGTTGAGATGCAGAGTTTCATTGTTCCTCACCTTCTTCACAAATGGCTGCATCAGACATTCTTCATCATGGTTCTGAGATATTCTGAACTTTGTNTCCAAATTAATTTAAGAAAAATAATAGAATCAGTTTAAAAGCAGAAGAAGATGATGCACGAAGCCAAATTTCATATTATTTAACTGCATATAAAATTATTGCAAGTTCATTATATTTATAAATTCTCCAAAAGTCTAAAACAATATACACTCACCCTAGATTTTCACCACTCAAACTCACCCTTATCTACTTAAATTTCAAGCACAAATGGTTCTATGAAGTATAAAACTATAACCCAAGCTACTCGTTCTTTACACTATATCCACTCCTTTCCCTCTTCTCCCACGAGGCGAAGGAAATGAACACCAAAGTCTGGAGTTGGAGGCCCAAAAGAGAAGGTTTGCTTGATGACTAGCTTCTCTCCTCCAATCAAATTACTTCATAAACACCCCCATTAATACTCTGTAACTAAGAACTAATTAAGAAGTGCAGAGGCTTCATGCTACAAAGTCTAAGAATTGAGCTGCAATCCTCTTCCGGTTCTGAATCTCAATGCTTTCATAGCCATTCGAAGGGTGAGAAGCCTGTGGATTGTTGTTCAAGCTGCAGAACGCATTGGCTTCGTTTCCTATCGGAATGCTCGCGTTGGACAGATATGGCGGCTCTGTTCCTGCTAACGATAGAGACTCACAGTGCTGGAGTCCAAGAGTTAGAGAAACACCATTACCATGAAAGCTCGGAGTGAACTGCTCTCCGTCAAACCTCCCAATGTCTCCAATGGCGTATGCGTTGAAACCTCCCCCATGGTTCCCTACACCGTTCATCAGCGCGTGCTCGTTATTTCCCCCGCTCCTCGCCTCCATAAACTTCATGAGAAGCTCCCGGTTGCTAAACTCCTCCGGCTTCATCTCCAACGTCAGAGAATGCGGCAAGGTGTTGAGATGCAGAGTTTCATTGTTCCTCACCTTCTTCACAAATGGCTGCATCAGACATTCTTCATCATGGTTCTGAGATATTCTGAACTTTGTGACCGAGCTAGCGATAGATATAGAAGGTTTTGGATCGTTGTATTTGTCCTGCTGCTTGGATGTAAAGCTTGTGGCTTGCTCTGTTTTTGTTTGGCTGCTTGCTTTGGAAGCTGAGTCCTCGTTGGCTTCGCTGTAGCTGCTCTTCTCTTCCCCCTTTAGCTGTTCTTGTTCCTTTATCTCCTCCACGTACATCTCCTCCACCATCGGCTTCCAGAGACGAACCCTCGCGTTTATGAACCAGTTTGAGACCTGCAATGGCATAGCTGATTAGAGCTTCTTGGCTTAATTAATCAATTTACGGAATTAATGAACTCTTTATGAGATTTCAGTTCCTGGAACCATAAGAAGAACTGAAATAATAATAAATGGCCGGGCTTGCTTGTTTAAGAAGAAAAAAAGGTGGAGTTTTTTCTCTAATTATATGTTAATAGGAAAGCATTTCTCTGCTTGAAAAAATAAATCCNGGCATGCTTGTTTCAGAAGAAAAAAAGGTGGACTTTTTTGTCTAATTATATGTTAGTAGGAAAGCATTTCTCTGCTTGAAAAAATAAATCCTCATAAAAATCCCAATTTATTAAATTCTCACAACCTATCATCAATATCAAAAGAACTTACCGCAGTACGCACTTCAATGTTCATTAAATGTCTAGAACTGCGAGCATTCTGAGCATAATTTCAATGAGAGCTTTCATAAATTATCAATCAACTCGTGTGAATAATATGTTTCACTGCAATTAATCACTCCCCATTTTGCCCAGACATTGAAGAGAGTGGTTTACAATTTTGCATAAAAAAAATTTTAATACGTATGATTTTATTTATTATTTGTTGATGTTAACGCACAAACAACTACAGTTAATAAATAAATAAATAACCAATAATACATACATGCCACCTAACTCCGATGTATTTACATATCCAACATCTAAATTTGCTTCTTACATTTAAACCACCCCCAAAAATAATATTATTATAATTAAAAAAATAAAATACACAATTTCATGCAGCTACAATGTTATATATCTGTAAAAAATGAAATTTAGATATTGGGTATGTAAATACATAAGAATTGAGGTAAATCTTTCCAAATAAAAGAAAATGTCACGGCTACCTTTAACCCTTATTTATTTAAAATTCTTTTAATGATGCAAAGTTAAACACCGCACCTGACTTCTGGTGAGCCCTGTCTGCTTTGCGAGCATGAGCTTGTCTGAGTCCTTCGGATACCTGCAAAATTTTTCACCACAAACACCAAAAAATTACAGAAACGCAAGAGACAATCTGCGCAGAAGCAGAGAAGAGCCAGACAAGCAATGGATTCCATACGGGTGAAGGAAGTGCTCAAAGAGCCATGCACGAAGGATGGATACTGCGCGCTCGGGAAGACCTCTCTGCGGCCTCCAAGCGTTATGCTGCATCATGCCCAGCTGCTGAAGGGCTCTCTGCTGCCTCAAGTGATGGTCGACGAGCCTCAGCCTTGAACCTATGGACTTCGCTCCTCCCACAAGGCAATCTTCTTCTCCAAGGCTCCTTCCCGTCGCCTTTATTTGTCCGGAGATAGCGTCTCGCAGGCAACGGAATTGCTTCGAAATGGTTTTCAGAGCAAGTGCCGTGTATGTCCTTGCTGAACCATGGCCGGCCACTGCTTCGAAGGATGAGATAACTATCTGCATCTGATGGTGATACTGCCTGTACCTCTGCTCCACCTTCAGTCAACAGAAGAGGACTTAGATAATTATGGCGTTTTTTTTTTTATTTTTATCTATAAAAAATTTCTCTGTTTTGAAAACTTGCAATAATGCAACATAGTAGTTTTTTTTTTTTTTTAAATTTAGAATTAATAAAAGAATTGGAGCTTTTACTTACCTCACCAAGCATACCAACGAGCTTGGCTTTCTTCATCTGTAACTCCTGTCTCTCAGCGGTCGTGAGATCCACTTCACGTTTCCCACTTGATTCCCCCTCACCCTTCCCATCCGACTCTTTATTACTCTTCATCGGACTCTTCTCGCCATTTTTCTTCAAAGTCTCTGCGCGAGCTCCTTTGCCGACACTCACGACCTCATCAAGCAGCTCCTGCGCGGCCTTCAAATACTTGGAATTCATCAGCACGCTTTGGATTTCTGTTGCTCCCGGCGGCCCTGTTGTCCCCATGAGCTTCACGCTATCTTCGCCGGCAAGACTACTCATCTCATGAACTTGCGTTGAAACCTCAGCCTCCGCTCGGTAAGTACCATATGGAGGCGGTTGTTGCGGAGAGAGGCTAAGCGATAAGCCTTGTTGAGTTGTACCGCGGTTCATCAGATTGGTTCCGGGCGCCGGACTCCAGAGATTGTAGTGGAAGCGGCTAACGGTGTTTTCTGCCGGCGGGGGGAGGGGAATTCCGACAAAGTGCTGTTGTTGGTGGTTAGATTGAGAGGAGTGAGAGAGGTTTATTGGATTGAGGGAGGGGATACCGCCGGAGTTGAGGAAGACCATGTTGGCGGCCGCCGGTGCGCCGGATGGATCGGAGTAACCAACATAGCCGGGGTTCATCAGGTATAGGGTTTGGAGACCATCGGGGTGAATTTCAGAAGCGCCATGGAAGTATGTCGCCATCAAGCTCACAAAAGAGTTGCCTCTAGTGTAAAAAGCTAGTAGCAGTAGTAGTACGACTGTGCGGTGGCTTTAATTCTCCTTGTCGTGGAGATGAAAAAAATTCTTCTGTAACAGAAAGCAACAGGAAGGATCTCAAATTATGAGAACTTGAAAATTAAGATGAACAATTATCAGAATTATTATTAGAACATTAATTAAAAAGGCTAAATTTAGATGGCAAAGAAGAGAGATAATCTTCTCAAGCAGAGTCTATGAAGCGAAAGACAACAGCTCCAATAGATCGACAGCGGATCTTGAAAGCTAAAGGCTTTGAAGATTCCATGATGAGAAGAAGAGGCCTGCATGGCTTTCGAGAGAGAGAGAGAGAGAGAGCAAGGGGAGGGATGAAAGAGAAATAGAGAGAGAGATCTTGGTGAGGGGGGGAAATTAAATAAGAAAGATTACTTTTTTGTTTGGAGAGATACCTGAAGCATGGATGGAAGCTTAAGATCACGTGGGGGACGAGGGGGATTTGTATAATAGAAAACCAGCTCCTCTCTCTCTCTCTCTCTCTCCTTTTCTTCCTTTTTCTTAGGAGTTCTTACAACGACATAGAACTGATCATAGATCTCCCTGTCTGTCTCTCTCTATCTCGTTCCCTTCGCGAAGGAGGCAGATCTGAGAAGGAAAGAGAGTTTAAAAAAACAATATAATGGAGGCTATATTAGACTCATGTCAGACTCCTATATCTTTCCTCCCAACTGAAAGGGAAAAAAGAAATGACATAAAAGACGCACTGTCCGCATAGTCCTGGAAAAAAGCCATTCTCACTGCCATTATCCAAACTTTCTAATCCCCCCCCTCCTTCCCTTTCTTTTTAATAGAAAGGGGAGGATATTGCTCTCGTAAAAAACGAAAGGCCAGTATTACATCTCCATACGTCGACGAACTTTACATAAATATCCCGTCCCGTTATGGAGGAATTATTGTGTGCGGACACCGCATGTATCTCTGCATGCGGTGTCCGATCCTGGCCGTAGATCACGGTGATCTACGGTCAGGATTATTTCCATTTTTTTAAAAAAAATAAAAAAAAAATTTAGGTGGGGCCCACCGAAATACATCGGGACTGTAGATCAGGTGATTTACGATTTATGAGTTCTATGGATTCACGATTTATGATTTTTTTTTTGTATATTTATACAGATTTGAGTGGTATAAATATAAAATAAAAATTTAAAATGTAGATATGTAAATATATATGAATTGGGTGGCTTGTAGGTAAATGTATTGTTTTTTTTAGTACATGTTCATGGCAAAAATTTGATGCACGCAAAATTGTTTTTAGCTTTTAATTGCTTTTTATAAATCATGCATTTTTTATTTGTGGGCTTATTTAATCGGTTGTTAAATAGAAAAGCACATGTTAAAAATGATGGTGCATTTTTAGTCATTTTGTTTGTTAAAATAAAAACACAGTAGAGATATATAAAATTTAGTTATATTAAATGCTAATGATGATCCCATAATTTTAGTTATCTTTTTTAACTTTAGGGAATTAAATGAACCTCTATACAAATTAACTGTAAATAGGGGTGTAAACGAGCGATACCAAAGTTCTTTTGTGTTTTGGCTTCTTAGAATATTTTCTTGATGTCTTCGGCTCGTGTTTTCGTGATCAGCTCGATTTGAATTCATTTGCATTAATAAAGCTCGTGTTTGAACTCGAATTAAATTTCAAAAATTATTATTTTCTTATTTTAAATATTTTTAGAACAATGAGAAAAAATATAACATTTTTGCTTTACAAATTTTACCAATAGGCAAAGCTGACGGCTTATGAATTGCTCCATTTTATTTTATATTTATAATGGATTCTTAATTAAATGTTTGGCAATGCCCGGATGTGGGACTTCACCATTGAGGTTTTTCTCACCTTGAAATTACATACATGCTCCCAAATTTTTACGTATTTACATACGTACAACAATAGACCACTGTCAGCGGTAAAAATGTCTGGGGGAACATTTGGGAAAAAAAAATTATCCATTTATATAGAAACTACCCAATTCTTTTGTATTTATATATCTAACATCTAATTTTTTTTTTTCCTAAAAATTTTATCCATTTATATAGAAACTACCCTCTCGGTTTTGCCCAAAACAATTGCCTTCGTGAATGAACCTTCACGATAGTCGCCATTAGAGCTAGTTATCAAAGTTCGGTATGCTTATAATCAAATCAAGCATATCGATAAGAAGAATCAAATGAGAGCAATATCATTCAATTTAGAGGCCATTAAGACACTTAAATGTTGAATGAAGTATCTGCAATTAAGGGAATCAATGCGAATAGTCTGATGAAATATTTTGAGAAATTTGCTAAATTTACCAAAGGGGCATTCTTAAAAGCTATAAATATGTCCTCATTTTCTTACTTGAAGGGAGGAGGAGAAGAAATAAGTGAGCTGAGTTCATCAGCCACCCAAGATCACAGCCTATCACCATAGTTCACTGTCGATAACCAAATATCGTCATCAACCACCAAAGATCATCATTGATCAGTAGTTGTTGTCTATTATTTCCACCAACTATGACTTTGATCACCCTAGTTCTGCTATGATAGCTTTCTACAGATATGGTTTATGTTGCCAACTATATAATTGTTATAGCCTCCAACTATAGCTATCATAGTTGATGTCTGCCTAAAGATCCACAGAAGTAGAGTAATAAATTATTATTTCAGTGTATCACAAGATCCAACATACACACAAATAATATAAAGTTAAATAGAAGAAGAAACCTAAAATTTTATGTGGAAAACTCTAGAAAAGAAAAAAAATCACGGGGTTTAGCTCATTCAAAATAATTCACTATGTAATTTAAGTTTATATGCTCACTCTGGTCTCAAATTAAAAGGCGAAATTACAATATTGGTATACAATGGTAGTTTAACAATAATAGTTGTAATTTGACACAAAAGTTGTAGTTGACTACTATGAAGGCAATAGTTAGTTGTGAATGTTGTAGATAGTGAGTTTAGATAGTGGTTGTAGTGCACTTTGGTCATAAAGACTGTGATTGAAAAGTCATGGTAATAATTGACCATGAACATCGTAGATGGTTGCGTCAGGAGCATCAGTTGGCCGTTGAGGACATAATAGAGAGATGCAAAAGTTGTAAACTACATATGCCACAGTTAGTTACATAGGACGTAGTGGTGAATTGTGATAATGTTTGTAGTCCACAGATGTCATTATGGGAGTTGTATGATTTGTGGACAACATATGTCGTAGTTGGTCATGTAGGCTTTAGTGGTGAGCTACAATAATGTCTACATACCATAAAGGCAGGAACTAGGAGCTACATGTGTTGTAGACCTCATAGGTCATAGTTGGTCGCATATTATACTGTATGATTCATCAACATTAACGAGCAGATGGAGAAAATAGTGGTTGATGGTGGTCAACGAGCGGTCGTCAATGGTGGTCAAAACTACGAGAGCAGAAAATTTTCGTCTGTTCTTCAGTCAAGAATAATATTAGAATTTGACTCTTTCTTTTCCTGGTGTAGCTCTAGCTCTAGGTTTCCCTCCTCGGTCCGTGGTCTATCTTGGGCTCTATAAGCATGAAAGGAATTTGAACATCTTCATCAGATGATCCCGAGAGATTCTCGTGATTGAATAAAATTTTGTGGACATTTAAGTGCCTTAACACGGTTAGAATTGATTGATATTTTACATGTTTGACTCATCTTGTGAAACACTCGATTTGACTAAAAGCATGTCAAATTTAAAATTCATTTTACTTTCTAATTGAGCACCAAAAGCTTCCAAAAGCTGCTTAATGACTTGATTTCATCAACAAACCCCACCCGTTCGGCTCTAGTTTTCCTTATATGGTTTTTGGGGTGTATGTCTCTTTTTATCATTTATTTATTTTAATTAAATGCTATCCAATTCTTAAATGTATTTATTCTCTTAGCTCTTTTGTACAGATGATGTATTTATTTTTCTCTTTTATTTAAGAAAAAAATTCGCAATACATAGCTTCAAGCTTTAATGATTGTCCATAATTCCATCAATTTTCAAGTTAGTAACAACTCTATATATATATATATATATATATATATATATATATATATAACAATTTGAATTTATTCTTACATGAACCGAAATATCTGTTCTTACCTGAACCTTTGGGACCCTAAAGCCAATTACCTGCACTGATTTTGATGCTTAACTAACCATAACAAAATTTGAAACTAACTAATCTTATATCTTTGGCATTTTTAAATTTGGAACACTTTTTGAAATTCAGTTAAGCATATGATGACATTCAAGTGCAGGTCAACTTTATTAGACGAAGTATTATTTCTAATTAAAACTTTAGATTTTATAAGTTTGCAAATAGGGTTGTCAAAACGACTCGTTGTATACAAACAACTCGTGTTCGGCTCGTTCGCTAAGTTAACGAGCTGAACACGAACAACACGAACAAATATTTGTTCGTTCGTTCATGTTCGGCTGGTCTTGGCTCGAAATACTACTAATCAATTATATATATTTCTTTGACGAGTAGTATTTTTAAAAATTTTAATTGACAACAAGGCTGCAAAGATTTATAATCAATTAAAAGTATTAATGAAGAAAATAGAATAAAAATTATTAAATTAGATTCAAATGATGTTTTAAATCTTGTCCCAATCCCTAACATCTTATGACTACGTGATAAGGGTTGTTAAAACGACTCTTTGTTCGTGAACGGCTCGTGTTTGGCTCGCTAAGCAAACAAAACCAACACGAACACACTTTTTGAGCTCGAAATATGAATGAGCCGAACACGAGTTGAGCCTAGGCTCACTCGTGTTCGGCTGGTTTCACCCCTATTTGCAAAGTCTACTCGCAAAAGTGAAATGGATGGTAGAATTGCTTGACATATTGATTGAGATAACTGGAATACTGGATGGAGTCATGTAAGGACAATATAATGGCTTGGAATAATATAAAATAAAATTTTTAATAAGAATCAACTAAAAAAATGTTAAATTGCAAAATCTATTTTTCTATTTTATAAATCAGAGCTTGAAAAATTAATTATTTAATACGATAGAAAAAAATGACCAAGAAGAACAAAGCTAATTTTGGCCACATTCCTAAATACAATATATTTTTTAACATTTGCCTTACAACAATTGGATAGATGAGAAAACTATAGTGATGATATCACATTTTCTATGAGATATATTTAAATTTTATATTTCAAAAATATAGTACTTTGAATAAACGTAAGAGAAATTTTGTACCTACATATAAGTCAATTTGCTCAATTGTACTCCTTAGTAAAATGAGCTTAGGTATAATATCTAGAATATATATATTGAACTCGAAAATGTTGGGAAAACACACTCAAAGAATATAGCATTGTTACAAAGAGAAAAAAGTGAGCGAAAGACGGTTGTGAGCAATAAAAGCGCATAGCCTTTATTCTAAAAGTGATCCCCTGAGGCATAGGAAAAATTATTCCATACGGATCGGACACTGCACGCAGCTTGCGTGCGGTGCGGTGTCCGATCCGGACCGTAAATCACCTGATCTACGGTCCCGATGTATTTCGGTGGGTCCCACCTAATTTTTTTTTTTATTTTTAAAAAAAACGGAAATAATCCTCACCGTAGATCACCGTGATCTACGGCTAAGATCGGACAACGCATGCAGAGATGCATGCGGTGTCCGCACACAATAATTCCTCGAGGCATAGGGGTATGAGTTTTAAAGTTAACATTATGCCCTATAATCATTAATCTATGAGGGGATTTTTTTAGTAACTTACATGTGTCAGATATATTAAAGTGCAAGGGGCTGATTCGATCGATGTGGGCCCAGATGATTGGTGGTGTGCCGTCGATCGTTTTCCCTCAATTCGCCTTGTTGACATTTAGTCAATCATTGCGCCTAGGTTTGACCGGTTAGCCTTAGGCTAGTTGTCAGGCCTTTTAGGGGCTCATTCCCTAGGCTTGGCTTCTAGGGACTTTTCTTTCTCTAGATTTTATTGATCGACAGGTATATTCCTCCGTTTTTTTAGTCATTTAACTTGATCGTTGATTTACCTTGAGATTCGTGCTGATATATTTTTCATATATATATTAAGCTCCTTGACTCCATTGCTTCTTTAAAGCAAAGCTGCAAAAAAGAACAATGAAATCTTTTCATGATACAAAAAAAAAATGTATCCAATTTACAACAATTTGATTTCTTAATAAATGACTTCACTAGATTTCTATGCACAAGTTATTATAAATAGGGAATGAGAGAGTAGCAACTGCGTGAGAGCATCTTGGTCGCAGCCTTGCCCTATTTTTTGAATTACTCAATTTCTCAGATCATGTAAGTGACCTCAAGATCTTAAGAAACTTGTTGAAGAAAGGAAAGGGCAAATGGGAATAGAAAACTTACAAAAGAAAAGTGTGGGGAGAACTTCAATGCGGTAAACATTGTAGAGAACTCTGGAGTGTTTGACTCCTGAGATACTCGTACAAAGAAAACCACACGAAAATCTCTTAACCAAAGATTTAGGAATGATTCAAATTCTGAGATTCTCATTCTACTATCGGAGCAAGCTCTCATAGTTAATTACATCTTAGACAGTTAAGACTGCCTAAGAAAACTCTCAATTAAGGTTAACATTTGTTCTCGAAAAGTTTAAGTGTTGTCTAAGGGTAATATGTTTAAAAATTCAGTAATTCTTGAAAGTTTTGTTTATTTGCATTTTATTTTTGTTGTGTTATTGTTTTGTTTCATAATTTTGTATTATCGTTTTGTTTTGTTGTTTCAATTTGTCATTTTGTATTGTTGTTTTATTTTGTTGTTTTGTTATTTTGTCAAAAGTTTAGAGATTCAAGATTTTAAGCTTTAAAATATTTTCCCTGTAAAACAGAGTTAGCACACTCTAATAATATGTAAAGTAAATCTAGATCGCAACTTTCCTTATGTCTTCAGTAGTCATGCAAAACAAAGTTTGGCTTTAAAGGACTCTTCTTGCTTTAGAGTTTTTCAACTTGTAGACATTTTCCTCTGTTCGTTCACAATTGACTTGACTGTTGGATTACATTGAGATTCAATGCTGATACATATATACATATATATACATATATATACATATATATATTTGTGTGTGTGTGTGTGGTGCACATACCCTGGCTCATTGGTGGCAGCTTTGGCGTAAAGCCCTCGGGTTAAAGTTAGATCCCCAAACCTGACGGAAGCTCAACTGGAGCGGTTGATCGGCTGTCTCTGATATATATATATATNTACATGATTAAAACGACTCTTTGTTCGTGAACGGCTCGTGTTCGACACGCTAAGCAAACGAACACAACACGAACACACTTTTTGAGTTCGAAATATGAGCGAGCCGAACACGAGCTGAGCCTGTTCGGCTCGTTTACACCCCTATTTGCAAAGTCTACTTGCAAAAGTGAAATGGATGGTAGAATTGCTTGACACATTGATTGAGATAACTGGAATACTCAATGGAGTCATGTAAGGACAATATAATGGCTTGGAATAATAAAAATCAAAATTTTTAATGAGAATCAACTAAAAAATTGTTAAATTGCAAAATCTATTTTTCTATTTTATAAATCAGAGCTTCAAAAATTAATTATTTAATACGATAGAAAAAAAAAATGGGCAAGAAGAACAAAGCTAATTTTGGCCACATTCCTAAATACNGTCAAGTCAATTGTGTACGAACAGAGGAAAATGTCTCCAAGTTGAAAAACTCTAAAGCAAGAAGAGCCCTTTAAAGCCAAACTTTGTTTTGCATGACTGCTGAAGAAATAAGGTAAGTTGAGTTCTAGATTTACTTTACATGTCATTAGAGTGTGCTAACTTTGTTTTACAGGGAAAACATTTTAAAGCATTAAATCGTGAATCTCTAAACTTTTAACAAAATAACAAAACAACAAAACAATAACACAACAAAAATAAAATGCAAATAAACAAAACTTTTAAGTATTACTGAATTTTTAAACATATCACCCTTAGACAACACTTAAACTTTTCGAGAACAAATGTTAATATTAATCAGGAGTTTTCTTAGGCAGTCTTAACTGCCTAAGATATAATTAACTATGAGACCTTGCTCTGATAGTAGAATGAGAATCTCAGAATATGAATCATACCTAAATCTTTGGTTAAGAGATTTTCGTGTGGTTTTCTTTGTACGAGTATCTCAGGAGTCAAACACTCCAAAGTTCTCTACAATGTTTACCACAATGAAGTTTTTCCTACACTTTTCTTTTGTAAGTTTTCTATTCCCATTTGCCCTTTCCTTTCTTCTCTGAGTTTCTTAAGATCTTAAGGTCACTTACATGATCTGAGAAATGAAGTAATTCAAAAAATAGGGCAATGTAATAGACATAAGAGTAGTGACTCCTTGACAGCAACGTCACCCGAAAAAAAGATTGAGAATTGGCAGTGGTGGCGGCGTCCAGTCCGGCGGTGACAAAAATGCTCTCATGCAGCTGCTACTCTCTCATTCTCTATTTATAACAAGTTGTGTATGGAAATCTAGTGTAGTCATTTACTGAGAAATCAAATTGTCATAAATTAGATATATGTTTTTTTTTTTGTATCATGAAAAGATTTCATTGTTCTTTTTCACAGCATTGCTTTAAAGAAGCAATGAAATCGANGTATCATGAAAAGATTTCATTGTTCTTTTTCACAGCATTGCTTTAAAGAAGCAATGAAATCGAGGAACTCAATATGTATATGAAAAATATATCAACACAAATCTCAAGGTAAATCAACAATCAAGTTAAATTACCAAAAAACAGAGAAATATACTTGTCGATCAATAAAAACTAGAGAAAGAAAAGCCCCTAGAAGCCAAGCCTAGGGAATGAGCNGCACAAATCTCAAGGTAAATCAACAATCAAGTTAAATTACCAAAAAACTGAGAAATATACTTGTCGATCAATAAAAACTAGAGAAAGAAAAGCCCCTAGAAGCCAAGCCTAGGGAATGAGCCCCTAAAAGGCCTGACAACTAGCCTAAGGCTAACTAGTCAAACCTAAGCGCAATGATCGACTAAATGTCAACAAGGCGAATTGAGGGAAAACGATCGGTTGCACCCCACCAATCATCAGGGCCCACATTGATTGAATCAGCCCCTTGCAATTTGATACATCTAACACATGTAATTTACTAAAAGAATCCCCTCATAGATTAATGATTATAGGGCATAATGTTAACTCTAAAACTCATACCCCTATGTCTCTAAATAAGGGATCACTTTTAGAATAAAGGATATGCGCTTTTATTGTTCTCAACCGTCTTTCTCTCTCTTTTTCCCTATAAAGCTCTATTCCTTGAGTGTGCTTTCCCAACACTTCCGAATTCAATATATATTCTAGTTACTTTACGTAAGTTCATTCTACTAGGGAGTACAAATGAGCAAATTGACTTATATGTAGGTATAAAATTTCTCTTACATTTATTCAAATTAATATATTTTTGAAATATNTCTAAAAGGCCTGAATACTAGCCTAAGGCTAACCGGTCAAACCTAGGCGTAATGATCGACTAAATGTCAACAAGGCGAATTGAGGGAAAACGATCGGTTGCACACCACCAATCATCAGGGTCCACATCGATCGAATCAGCCCCTTGCAATTTAATACATCTGACACATGTAATTTACTAAAAGAATCCCCTCATAGATTAATGATTATAGGGCATAATGTTAAATCTAAAACTCATACTCCTATGTCTCTAAATAAGGGATCACTTTTAGAATAAAGGATATGCGCTTTTATTGTTCACAACCGTCTTTCTCTCTCTTTTTTCCCTATAAAGCTCTATTCCTTGAGTGTGCTTTCCCAACATTTCCGAATTAAATATATATTCTAGTTACTAAGTTCATTCTACTAAGGAGTACAATTGAGCAAATTGACTTATATGTAGGTATAAAATTTCTCTTACATTTATTCAAATTAATATATTTTTGAAATATTAAATTTAAATATATCTCATAGAAAATGTGATATCATCACTATAGTTTTCTCATCTATCCAATTGTTATAAGGCAAATGTTAAGAAAAAATATTGTATTTAGGAATGTGGCCAAAATTAGCTTTGTTCTTCTTGCCCATTTTTTTTTTCTATCGTATTAAATAATTTATTTTTGAAGCTCTGATTTATAAAATAGAAAAATAGATTTTGCAATTTAACAAGTTTTTAGTTGATTCTTATTAAAAATTTTGATTTTTATTATTCCAAGCCATTATATTGTCCTTACATGACTCAATCCAGTATTCCAGTTATCTCAATCAATGTGTCAAGCAATTCTACCATCCATTTCACTTTTGTGAGCAGACTTTGCCAATAGGGGTGTAAATGAGCCGAACACGAGCGAGGCTAGGCTCAGCTCGTGTTCGGCTCGTTCATATTTCGAGCTCAAAAGTGTGTTCGTGTTGGGTTCGTTTGCTTAGCGAGCCGAACACGAGCCGTTCACGAACAAAGAGTCGTTTTAGCAACCCTTATCACGTAGTCATAAGATGTTAAGGATTTGAGCAAGATTTAAAATATCATTTGAATCTAATTTAAAAATTTTTATTTTATTTTCATCATTAATACTTTTAATTGATTATAAATCTTTTCAGCCTTGTAGTCAATTAAAATTTTTAAAAATACTACTCATCAAAGAAATATATATAATTGATTAGTAGTATTTCGAGCGAAAACAAGCCGAACACGAACGAACGAACAAATATTTGTCCGTGTTGTTCGTGTTCCGCTTGTTAACTTAACGAAGAAGCTGAACACGAGCTTCTTAAAGAGCCGAACACGAGCTGTTCGTGAACAACAAGCCGTTTTGACAGCACTATTTGCAAACGTATAAAATCCAATAAAATCTTGAGTTTTAATTAGAAATAATACTTCGTCTAATGAAGTTNCACGAACGAACGAACAAATATTTGTTCGTGTTGTTCGTGTTCAGCTCGTTAACTTAGCGAATGAGCCGAACACGAGCTTCTTAACGAGCCAAACACGAGTTGTTCGCGAACAACGAGCCGTTTTGACAGCTCTATTTGCAAACGTATAAAATCCAATAAAATCTTGAGTTTTAATTAGAAATAATACTTCGTCTAATGAAGTTGACCTGCACTTGAATGCCATCATATGCTTAGCTGAATTCCAAAAAGTGTTCCAAATTTAAAAATGCCAAAGATATTAGATTAGTTAGTTTCAAATTTTGATATGGTTAGTTAAGCATCAAAATCAGTGCAAGTAATTGGCTTTAGGGGCCCAAAGGTTCAGGTAAGAACAGATATTTCGGTTCATGTAAGAATAAATTCAAATTGTAAATATATATATATATATATATATATATATATATATATATATATATATATATATATATNTTAATTAAAAATAAATAAATGATAAAAAGAGACATACACCCCAAAAACCATATAAGGAAAACTAGAGCCGAACGGGTGGGGTTTGTCGATGAAATCAAGTCATTAAGCCGCTTTTAGAAGCTTTTGGTGCTCAATTAGGAAGTAAAAAAGAATTTTAAATCTGACAAGCTTTTAGTCAAATCGAGTGTTTCACAAGATGAGTCCAACATGTAAAATATCAATCAATTATAACATTGTTATAACACTAAAATGTCCACAAAATTTTATTGAATCACGGGAATCTCTCGGGATCATCTGATGGAGATGTTCAAATTCCTTTAATGCTTATAGAGCCCAAGATAGACCACGAACCGAGGAGGGAAACCTAGAGCTAGAGCTTGACCAGGAAAAGAAAGAGTCAAATTCTAATATTATTCTTGACTGAAGAACCGACGAACATTTTCTGCTCTCGTAGTTTGGACCACCATTGACCACCCCTCGTTGACCACCATCGATCACTATTTTCGCCATATGATCGTTAATGTTGATGAATCATATTGTATAATATGCAACCAACTATAACCTATGAGGTCTACAACACATGTAGCTCCTAGTTCCTACCTTTATGGCATGTAGACATTATTATAGCTCATCACTAAAGCCTACGTGACCAACTACGACATATGTTGTCCACAAATCATTCAACTCCCACAATCGCATCTGTGGACTACAAACATTATCACAACTCACCACTACATCCTATGTAACTAACTGCGACATATGTAGTTTACAACTTTTGCATCTCTATATTATGTCCTCAACTGCCAACTGATGCTTCTGAAGCAACCATCTACAATGTTCATGGTCAATTATTACCATGACTATTCAATCACAGTCTCTACGACCGAAGTGCACTACAACCACTATCTACACTCACTATCTAAAACATTCACAACTAGCTATTGCCTTCATAGTAGTCAACTACAACTTTTGTGCCAAATTATAACTATTATTGTTAAACTACCATTGTATATCAATATTGTAATTTCGCCTTTTAATTTGAGACCAGAGTGAGCATATAAACTTAAATTACATAGTGAATTATTNTTGAAGCTATGTATTGCGAATTATTTTCTTAAATAAAGAGAGCTGGAGCACAATAATTTAAATGAAAGAGAAAAATAAATACATCATCTGTACAAAAGAGCTAAGAGAATAAATACATTTAAGAATTGGATAGCATTTAATTAAATTAAATAAATGATGAAAAGAGACATACACCCCACAAACTATATAAGGAAAACTAGAGCCGAACGGGTGGGGTTTGTCGATGAAATCAAGTCATTAAGCCGCTTTTAGAAGCTTTTGGTGCTCAATTAGAAAGTAAAATGAATTTTAAATCTGACAAGCTTTTAGTCAAATCCAGTGTTTCACAAGATGAGTCCAACATGTAAAATATCAATCAATTCTAACAGTGTGATGGCACTTAAATGACCACAAAATTTTATTCAATCACGAGAATCTCTCGGGATCATCTGATGGAGATGTTCAAATTGCTTTCATGCTTATAGAGCCCAAGATAGACCACGGACCGAGGAGGGAAACCTAGAGCTAGAGCTAGACCAGGAAAAGAAAGAGTCAAATTCTAATATTATTCTTGAGTGAAGAATCGACGAACATTTTCTGCTCTCGTAGTTTTGACCACCATTGACTACTGCTCCTTAACCACCATCGATCACTGATTTCGCCATCTGCTCGTTAATGTTGATGAATCATACAACATAATATGTGACCAACTATAAGCTATGAGGTCTACAACACATGTAGCTCTTAGTTTTTGCCTTTATGGCATGTAGACATTATTGTAGCTCACCAAAGCCTATATAACCAACTACGACATATGTTGTCCACAAATCATACAACTCCCACAATGGCATCTGTGGACTACAAACATTATCACAACTCACCACTACGTCCTATGTAACTAACTGCGGCATATGTAGTTTACAGCTTTTGCATCTCTCCATTATGTACTTAATGGCCAACTGATGCTCCTGAAGCAACAATCTACAATGTTCATGGTCAATTATTACCATGACTTTTCAATCACGGTCTCTACGACCGAAGTGCACTACAACCACTATCTACACCCACTATCTACAACATTCACAACTAGCTATTGCCTTCATAGTAGTCAACTACAACTTTTGTGCCAAATTACAACTATTATTGTTAAACTACCATTGTATACCAATATTGTAATTTCGCCTTTTAATTTGAGACCANGTCACAAATACTTATTTTTCTATAATTAAAAAATATTCTTTTATGCATATAATTTCATGTGATTGTGTTACTAAATGATTATATAAGTGAATCTTAAAATTTAAGTACTACATATATAAATATAAAAGAATTGAGTGCTGTGTAAATACAAATCCCCACCTTCTATTAGGAAAAGTTATATGCACTACACACAATTTCCACATATTTATAAATCTAACAATTAAAATTTAATATTTATATTTATAACATTTTGTTATCATAAACAGAGGCTGAAATGTTATATTCCATTTTTTTTAAGTTAATAAAAGTAATTTTCTTATGTAAAACTAAAAATTTAAATCTCATCCATTCAAATATTAAAACTTTTGTGTTAGATATATAAATATATAGGGATTGTGTTGTATGTATAAAAATGTTTTCTTTTTATTAATATTGTTTTCAAAGCACCTTTTAAGTGTTGAATCTCAAAAGAGACATGTTCGCAGTTTTTTGTGTGATTTGACACCATCATTGGCTGGTAATTTTCCAAAGTAAAATAAGAAACTGTATTCAGAATTGAAAGATACGAACGAAGCGGAATTAAGTACACGTTCTCATAAAGAGAGTAATTTACTGTTAAAAGAAATGACAGAACCTCAAGAGCGACAGACGATTACATAGCCCACATACGAGAAAACGTCAATTGTCAAATGTTGAATCAAGTACCTGCTACTATTTGAGGGAGAAAGGGATGCACCCTTCTCTCTCCCTTTCTCTAAAGCAGTAAAAATTATTGGGTGAAGTTTATACGTGTATGTTGACTTCACTACAATATGATTATATTTGTTGTATTTATTGCACGGAAGTCTGCAGGTTTACATTATCCGCACAAATTAACTCCTTTCAAAATAGTTATATTTTTTTTCTAAGTTTCATATTTTCATTCTCTTTATTATTTATTTATTATTGGATATTTTTAGGATATAGGATCCACTAGCTGGTCTATTCAGGGCTGCATCAATCACTTCAACAGGTGGGCTCAGCTCGATCACTTCAGTTGATAGTCGATCACTTCGACAGATGAGCTCAGCTTGAGAATGAACTAATTTTTGAATATGAGCCTTCAACGCCCATAAGACATATGATTCTTACTCCATGTACTTGTAAAATAAAATAAAGTAAAATAAAATAGATTAAATAAATGGTTGTATCTTGGTATACATTTATATTTCTGTTACTTTAGTATTATTATTATCATTATTATTATTATAGTTGGAAGCTGGAAGTGGAAGATAAAGCAATTGAAAGCAAAGGAACCCAACCAACCACCACCATTATACCGACCCAATGGTTTGAGATAGAAAGGTGATGTTCATAGTACTTTATAATCAAAGATTTAAACGTGGAAACAAAANATTATTATTATAGTTGGAAGCTGGAAGTGGAAGATAAAGCAATTGAAAGCAAAGGAACCCAACCAACCACCACCATTATACCAACCCATGGTTTGAGATAGAAAGGTGATGTTCATAGTACTTTATAATCAAAGACTTAAACGTGGAAACAAAACCGACACGTTGTGGATCTACGATATCTATTTTGTTGACACCATCCCAAACAAGTAGAAGGGAAAGTAGTGGTGAGATGCTCAAGGGATCCAAATATACATACAATGGCCTTCCATTCATTTTACTTGATTTATTTTTTTATTTAATTATTTATTAATATTGTGTCATGGCCCAAATTTATTTTATTTAGGGCGTCATAAATATTTTAAAGAAGTTTTATATATTTGAATAAAAATATTATGAGAAAATGTATTTCTTTTGAAATATTTTATATGAGAGTAAATTTTTATCATCAAATTTATAGTTGTTTTTATGAAAATTAAAATGAGGGATAATTTTTTTTTGTATGTGAATTAATTTCTATTTGTGGGTCAAATATTTGATGAAAGTTGTGGGTCCCACAGCTATTATAGAGGGATTGATGCCTTCCCATTTTATGTATTGAGCTACTTAAGCTGATTTTCTCTTAAAAAGATGTGCAAACATGACTTAATAATCGCCAATATTGCACAAATTGAAAGCATTAAAAAGTTTATTTTTTTTCATGTGTTCTTCTCTTTATTTTTGTACAATATTTGGTTCCTTTTGTAAGGTCAATATGATGACCTAAAAAACATGATGTCTGATCATGCATAACTTATCTCAAGTCAAATGATTAGAGTTTTTAGGTTAGCATCAGAGGACATGTGGTTAGTAGCATGATCAATTTTATCTTGGGAAATCATTAGGTTAAAAAGAAATTAGCTAACCAAAAGAAATGTTTTATTAAGATTGATAGCCCAACTTTAACAATTCACCATAAAACTTAAGAAATTATGACCAGGCAATTATCTGGATACCTATTAGCCACTGATGTTTGCGTGCACTCTCTGTTTTATCCACTCCAAGAAAAATTTACATAACAACTTATTGTCTTTCAATATATTTGCAGCACAAGGATGGCGTGATAAAGAAATTTACGAGGAAAATTTTATGCCAAACCATGATCATTTCTATACATGATACATGTCATAATGAGTGAAGAGCTTTCATAGCCTCCTATAAATGATAATACACTACATGAAAATAAAAAAATTTCCCAAAATATGCTGAAGTGGACCACACTCTGGTCAGATCAGATCTCGCCATATATCCTCACCTATCCAAATTGATCTCTCCCACATCTTCTTAATAGTAGAGAACATATTCTTCAAGGAATCACTATCTTGATCCTCAAAGTTTCTCTACAACTGGCGGTGATGTCAAGCATCTTGCCAGAAAAGAAGTTGTTGGTTGCAACGAGCATGATGAGCACTTTTGTGGTGGTCGAAGTGGAAAGCACACGGTGGTGTTTGTCTCTATGGTTGCTCAAGAAGCACTTGGCTTCTTCCTAGTACATGCCGAAGATCATCAATCTATTATGACCTTATCCTTCTCTATCACATGAAGCCATTTGTAACAAGAATATAAACAANGAAATATTTTAAAGAGGTTTTATATATTTGAATAAAAAAATTATGAGAAAATGTATTTCTTTTGAAATATTTTATATGAGAGTAAATTTTAATCATCAAATTTAAAGTTGTTTTTTATAAAAATTAAAATGAGAGATAATTTTTTTGTATGTGAATTAATTTCTATTTGTGGGTCAAATATTTGATGAAAGTTGTGGGTCCCACAGCTATTTTAGAGGGATTAATCCCTTCCCATTTTATGTATTGTGCTACTTATTCTGATTTTCTCTTAAAAAGATGTGCAAACATGACTTAATAACCGCCAATATTGTGCAAATTGAAAGCATTAAAAAGTTTATTTTTTCATATGTGTTCTTATCTTTATTTTTGTACAATATTTGGTCCCTTTTGTAAGGTCAATATGATGACCTAAAAATCATGATGTCTAATCATGCATAACTTATCTCAAGTCAACTGATTAGAGTTTTTAGGTTAGCATCAGAGGACATGTGGTTAGTAGCATGATCAATTTTATCTTGGGAAATCATTAGGTTAAAAAGAAATTAGCTAACCAAAAGAAATGTTTTATTAAGATTGATAGCCCAACTTTAACAATTCACCATAAAACTTAAGAAATTATGACCAGGCAATTATCTAGAAACCAATTAGCCAATGATGTTTGCGTGCACTCTCTGTTTTATCCACTCCAAGGCAAATTTACATAACAACTTCTTATTGCCGTTCAATATATTTGCAGCAAAAGGATGGCGTGATAAAAAAATTACGAGGAAACTTTTATGCCAAACCATGATCATTCCTATACATGTTACATGTCATAATGAGTGAAGAACTTTCATAGCCTCCTATAAATGCTAATACACTACAGGAAAATAAAAAAATTTCCTAAAATATGCTGAAGTGGACCACACTCTGGTCAGATCTGGCCATATATCCTCACCTATCCAAATTGATCTCTCCCACATCTTCTTAATAGTAGAGAACATATTCTTCAAGGAATCACTATCTTGATCCTCAAAGTTTCTTCTCTGCAACTGGCGGTGATGCCAAGCATCTTGCCAGAAATCCTTCTGCTAAATAATAAGAAAATCATGTTAAATCTTTCTACAAAAAAATAACAAATTTTAAAAAAAAATTATTAAAGTTTATTTAACCTTACCTAAAACACCTTGAACAACATGTCCCAAAGCTCTATCGGGATCTGCTTCCATGATAGGAATGGAGCAATGCACCTACTCTTGTAATCTTTTGTGATCATATGGAGGAGCTCCCTAGATGAAAAGAAGTTGTGGGTTGTGGAGCAACGAGCATGATGGGCACTTGTGTGGTGGTCGAAGTCGAAAGGACACAGTGGTGTTTGTCTCTATGGTTGGTCAAGAAGCACTTGGCTTCTTCCTAGTACACGCTGAAGATCATCAATCTATTATGACCTTATCCTTCTCTATCACATGAAGCCATTTGTAACAAGAATATAAAAAAAATCATTATAATAATATTACGTAGCAAATTTAAAAAGTTAACAACGTAGGAAACAACTAAATTAAAGCAGGAAAATACTAAACCAAATTAGAAGAGAGCTGAACCAAAACAAGAAACTACTAAATTAAAATAAAAAAAAAAACCACTGAACCAAATCAAGAAAAAAAAACAACACCAGGGAATGAAGTGTAATGAAATCAAGTAAAAAACTAAAGTGAAATAGGAAACACCAAAATAAACAAGTCATACAATTGTTAGGATTTTTTTTTTCTGAATCATCGAATGGGCGAGTGCTTGTCATTTTATTCTAAATCATAAAATGATTGAGTAGAGGTTGAACTTATCAATCTCTCCTCTACTTCGTCATATGACTCATGCACATCATGAATAACTTCTTTGTATGTACCACACCATGAGAAAACAGTTAAATAGCATCAACACTTAGGCTGAACAAGTTACAATGCCAAATATTTATCTGCATTAGATTTGCATCTGGTTTGCGTTAATCAATATTCAGGATGTGTTTTGCATCATTTTATGTCGACGCTAAGATTTACTCTCAAGCTTAGCGGCTACATTATTACTCATTATCTTAGTCACTTAATAATGGGAGCAGTCACTAAAGGAATTAAGCTTATTACCAATGGTAAAAAACTATGGGCAATAATGGATGAATTGTAGGTAATATTATTACCAATGGTTTAGTTGCAATAAATTTAACGTAGCAAAAATGCTCGTCTGTAATAAAATTATTGACGGATTTAACGATAGTTTATATTAACAGACAGGCAGACGAAGTACCATAATCATTATTATAAATCCAAAAATATGGAATATTTAACCATAGCTTGACCATCAGTTATTTAACCGATGCATATATCTGTATGAAAAGTGTTGCAGTTCCGTCAGAAAAGTGCCACGGCTCTGTCGATAAACTGCAGCTTAACCATCGGTTAATCATTGGAATTTATCGATGGTTTTGCCCATAGTAAAAGCACAACACATTATCCAGACATCATTTGTTCAATAAAACGTCTGAAAATCGTTAGCATATAATCAACTGGCCATAAAACTGTCCATAAGCATTTGAAAACATATATCATCAGAAATAAAATTTAAAGTCCTCTTTCAACTCTACAATTTACACATCTGCAATCATAACAGTGCAATCAAAACTCCGACAACGAAGTAGTAAAACAAATTAATGCATAAATCATGTACAAAAAAAAAAGAAAAATAATTGGATTAAAAAAAAAAATGCACATCTTGTCTCCTCCCCTCATCATCATCTTCCCCACTCTCATCCTACATTGGCTCCTTCCCTTTCTGCAGTTCAGAACACAACACCGCTTTGATCTCTGCCCTCATCTCCAATCTCAAGGCATCTACCTGAGTAGCAACCATAGCAACAACCTACCGACACATCTTCTCCTCCTATGAAGTGGAAGTGGATGCACCGAATGAGCTACAGGTCGAGCATGCATCATAGGTCGACACTTGAAATCGCAAATTGTAGACCATCCCCTTCTTATTCCCTTCGACATGCTCTCTCTGGAGGTTGTATTCAAATGGATTATGAGATGTGTTCGAACCATGGCCCAACTACTAAGATCGGCTCTCCCTAAGCTTCTAGAAGGTCTCTTGGGTCACCTGTGATCTGCTATCCACCTAGGACTATTCCGGCTGCCGCCTATGGGTGCCCTCGTGTAACTCTATAGCAGTTGGCTCCCATCCCTTCTCTAATGTATGTTAGTGTAATGGAATAGTTATCATACTTCTAATGTAAAATAAGATTTAATACAAAAAAGAAATAAGTCTTATCAGTCTCCTCTTGTACTATGTATGTAGGAGCTTTCCACCAGTGTGCTTTGAGGACCCAATCCCCCCCTCCACCGTAGTCAGAGCGGTGATTCGGCTTTGCCTGCTCTCTCTTCCTCTAATACTCGGGAGAGTCNATCTCTAATGGAAAGGATGGTTTATGTGGAGGGACTAAATATGAAAATAACATTTGATTGGTTATCTATAAAATTTAAAAAATTAAGACAGTAATTTCAATATTAAATTAAAATTTACGTGTTCCCTAGTGCCCAGAGCTGATGACGCCTGCTCGTGTTGTTCGAACTGGATGGCACATCAATAACGGTTGATGCCAACAATGTTGGTGGTGTCATGATCTTGGTCGGTGGCTGTGGTGGTGTTATGATCACAACTAGGGGGGTGGTGGTGTCATGGCTGCCAGCGGTAGCGGTGGTGGTGTCATAGCTGGTGGCGGTAGTGGTTTCGTAGTCGTGATTTGTGGAGGTGATGTTGTGGTAACTTGGGCAGGAGGCAGTGCCAATGTGGTGGTCTCTATACTACCACATTCATGACCTCGTCACTGTTGGTCTCCCGCAAGCCAACACGTCCCCTGACGAGGGGCAGAGTGCCCCTCCCTCCAGAAATTTTCTCGTCTCAAGAATATCCCTTACTAGATTACTTTCACACCTCAAAAGAACTTCTGAGAAGGAAGTGTTTCATAAGATGTAACCGTTTTCATTACTTCATCTAATGGAAAAACAAATTTCCACTGCAAAAAAAAAAATAATAATTATAGATTTTTCATTAACGGAAAAATTTAAAACACTTACATTATATGAAATACTGCATTCTCAAAACCTATTTAGAGGTGTGTAAGTTATCTAGTAAGAGACCTTGTTGAGAGAAGAATACTTAGATTTATGTTTGAAATTTCACTTGGAGATAAAATATGACATACAATATTAGAGAGACGTTATTATAGATTGTGAATCAATGTTTGATCTATTAATGATTATCAGCAGAAATAACATTACTAAAATGCTAAACGATCTGAGCTATGGTACATCTTTAATGGTAGAATTGTGACAAAAGGTGATCAAATTTGACAATAATGAACACATTGTAAAGGAAGTAAACATTTTAGATAACTCGAACAATAACAATTGCTCGAAAATTTAATGAGTTTTTATTTTGACTCAAATAAAGAATGAAAAGTGATAAACGACCCAATATTGAGCCAGAAATTTTGGATCAAATTTCTTTCAAGTCAACCACAATTAAGCTCAAAGTTAGAATACTAACAGCCTACTAACGTTATTAGGGCTATCGAAGATCTATAATCTATCTTAAATGTCTTCAAATTTTTAGATCTAACATTTTCAGTCACCATTGCTACACCAAACCCAACACGAGTTTATTTATTTCTCATTTTATTTTTCAGCATTCTCATTTCCACAAATCCCATACACAATTTTTTGCACACGTGAAAATATGTTCTTAGAAGAAATATTTCATATGATGTAAGAGTTTTTACTACATATTCTAATGCGAAGTCAAATTTCCATCCTCATAATGTGAATTCACTTCAGAATCTAAGTTGTCAGCTCCAAAATAAAATTCACTTTGAAATCTACTTTGCATTGCCAAAATAAAAATTGCGGCAATGACAATTATATTTTGTTGTGAATTTCTTTTTTGGAACTGATAAATTAGATGTTAGAGTGAATTTTTATTCTAGCTGTGGAAATTAGACTTCACACTAAAAATGCAGTGAACACACTTATATCTTATAAAATATTTTGGATTTGCTAAATTTTAAATGATTTTAATTCAAAGAACAGTCTAACAATATATCCAACACTAAAACTATAATTTTTTACGTACAAACCACAATTCTTATGTATTGAGTATCTAACACCTATACATTAATTTTTATATACAAACCACACAATTCTTATGTATTACTTATATAACACATATACTTCAATTTTTACTTAAAAGAACTGTTTGGTGAAAATAGGGAATGATTTACGTGATCATTTTTTTAACTGTTTGACAGAATTTAGCATAAATCCTCTTTAAAAATGGCTATCAAACAACCTCAAACGCTTAAATTTCTTTAATGATTCCCTTTTAAAGGCCAACAATCTGCTCTATAGAACATTGAGGATCTCACCACCATCCTATAAAATTTTCCTTTAATTCTAATAAAAGGCCGGATGGATTCATCCACTTCAACCAACCAAATTTGAAATCGACCAATCACATCCCCATCTATATCACCATCACTTTGAATAAGAGACCCGAGATATCTAAAACTTTTATAGCATTTAATGATTTGATCACCGTAGTTACAACTCTACCACTAGAACTAATACCACTAAAATTACATTTCATGTATTCAATATTAGATCTACTCAAACTAAGGCCTTCAGACTCCAATGTTGACCTCCATAATTTAAGTTCATTCTAAACTCTTTATGTAGTCTTATGCATGAGAAGGATATCTCTGGTGAAAGCATACACCAAGGTATATCCTCTTGTAAATGTCTAGTAGGAGCATACATAACTGAAGCAAAAACATTCGATCTCTGATGCAATCCAACTTAAATAGGAAAATATTTGTTCAAATATCTTTCTAGTACTTAAACCCTAAATCCTAAGTGCATTCCTCCAAAGAAATGAGAATAAAAATGAAAATAAAGAGAATTTACCTTCTTCAATAATTTTGAGTAGGAGAGGAGTGGAAAGAGGAGGAAAAAGTGACTTTCTGGTCACTGTAAGCTGTGTTCCTGTTGATGCGTTCCCGGCTAGCTCCTGTTGCGACTGTCTCGCGAGGGTTTGGTGACAAATGCAATGGTTTTGGATGAAACAAAGAAAGGGTAAGAACGAGAACTGAGCATTTTGGTGTGGAGTGGGCTTTAGGGAGAGAGGAATAGATGAGGAGGGGAGGGAGATGCTTAGGACAGGAGGGGGAGAGCCACGATTTTGATGGTATAATGGATTATTTCTAACGACTTATTGATGACTTCAAATGCATTGGCTCTTAACACCATTCCTGACAGATACTCCCGTTGCTTATTAAAAAAAATGTGTCGGTTAATCCCCTACTAGATGGCAAGTTCGAAGATAACCGATGAAATATGTTTGTCGGTTAATAGTTGGTTATAACCGACGGTTTAATGCATCAATAGTACATCAAACCGTCAGAGAAAATATTATTGTTGATAATTGACGGTCTGTCCTGTAGTTCCGTCGTTGCAAATAACCAAGATTATAAACTGGCACTAGATGGTCAAAAAATTGAGTAAGTTTTCCTATACAAATAGAGGTCATCGGTTTTGTCGGTGGTTTAGCGTTTTTTCCTATAGTGAGTGTGAATGTTAAGGTCGACGTAAATTTTATAGAGTTGTACGTACCCGATGTAAATCCAATGCCTGGCTCTTAAAATCTGAACCTATGCCCACCAGGCTCATTCGCGCTCTTCACTAATCTATTTCTAATACTCTACCTCCTTGCGACCGTCTAACAGACCCGCAATCGTCTGGCATTCGTATGATCGCTCTTCTCCAACGAACTTTTGACTATCATTCGACAACCTCACAACCTTTCCTCTTCCTCTTATCCAAGTGTTTCGAGGTAAATTTTTTCCCCTACATTTAATTATGTTGATTCGTTAAATTTTTCTTTGTCAAATTAATCCATTTTCTTTAAGTTTATGTGTTAGGGTTTAGCAATGCTTTAAGAGGTGTTTGGCTGCATGTAAGAATAATTATGATTGTTTGAATTACTTAATTCAGAAAGGGGCATTTGCATTCAAACAACCCAATTCGTAAGTAAGTACATATCTAACACCTAAACTTTGTTATTTACAATTATACCACCCAAATATTTCATACCACATCAGAATGCATCTATTTTAAATTTTACAAAGTGAAAGACACCATTTTATACTTAGGAAAGGTGGTACAAATGTAAAAATTGAATTATATGTGTTGGATATGTAATACATAAGAATTGAGTCTGAATGTTTGCAAAACTTGAAGTGTAGGATTTAGATATGTACTTACGAATTTCTTCTGTATTACATTTACGAATTTAGACCCCCCCGGCACTCCAAGACCACATTTATTAAAGCTACAAAACCTAGCATTTGGCTCCTTTGCGCCAACCATGGGGCGTCCCTCGCTTCCAAGACCTTGCAACACCTTGGCGTCATAAAGTAGGCACCTAGGGGCCTATTACCACTTCAATAGGTGCAAGGGTGCCACTTCAACAAGCCATTTATTGACTTGAGGGATCAACTCTTCAACACTCCACTTAGAACTCTAGTGTCTACGAACTAACTCTTACAAGCTAGAGCAGTTCTACTTCGCAGGAGATCCAAGATGTTGATTTGTGGCATCGCGGTGTAATTAATGATTGTTAGATGTTATTCATTGGCGAGTCACTAATGGTTTCAAAACATAATTGAAGGTTTATTTTACCACTACTTTTTCTTTTCACCTCTTATTAAATCACACTAGATCCTCCTTAAATCTTACATTTCCTTAAACAAACTTCTAAAATGTAGATATCTAATACTTTACCCCCTACTCAAATCTTTCACTTTTTGTGGGAATTATTTTTGAATTACAGCACTACAATCATCGGTTAATGCCGCAGTTTCAAAATATAAAAATATTCATTTCCTTATTTGAAAAATTATTCATAAATTTCATGTAACTGGACATTTGCTCAAGGTCTTCTAAAAATGGAATGTTAATAGTGATCTTTTCGAAATCTTCTAAAAATTTAGAGAATTGTTTGGTTCAGTTTTTGCCTTTTTTTTTTTATCTGAGAAAAAGATGGTGGAGGTTTCTCAAGTTTTTTCTTAAAATGTGAGGACGCTTTTCTTAAGTTTTTCGAAGATTTTTCAATCAGTTTCTCAAACTCAGATTCTTCTAATCTAGAGTTTTGTATGGTCACCCATCAAAACTCTTCCCCACTCCTAAGTTTAATGAATTAATTTGCACTGCTCTTCACCCTTGTCCATAGGATTCACCTTTGTATCGATATGCAATACCCCTTGGCGTCTATGATTTAATGAGTTAGCTAATTGCCCTAATTATGTCTTTATATTCCTTATCACTACAGTTTCACCCTATAGTTGATTTTCTATTTGCAACACTAAGCTTTTCAAATCTTTCTCTTCTTCAAATTCAGTATTCGAGATGAATCCCAAAAAAAAACTAGGTCTAGGGTCGAAGAATCACTACCCTAATTAATATAGTTTCTTAGGGTACTTTGTTAGTGACCGACTTAATTATTGTTTCCTACATTTTGTTTGTTATTCCAACTAAAATTAAGGTGATTTTTCCAACCAAAATTATAGATCTTATAATAAGGGTTATTGGGTGTGCTATTGATTATATTCCAAGCCTCTACAGGTACAATGCTTGGATCACAAAATTGCCCATAAGAATTTTCTTCATTCATTAGTGATCCTGGAGTAAAATTCGAACCTAAGTTATCTATCTTCTTGGATATAACAACTACTTGTACATTTAAGATTGACAACATTTGTTGATTTGGTGTCTCTCCTAATATCCTTTAAAGTTTTTTTAGTTTTTTTATTTTATTTTTAATTTCTTATTTTCTTATGCTTAGGTTTGTATTATACTAGTTTTGAAGCTCCAAACCTACGCATACACAACTAAGACTATCAATGAGTGACCCTAAATCTAACAGAGCACTAATATACACAAATATACAAAATATATGATAAACATAAATATCTGTTGAATAATATAAACAAGAAGCACGAAAAATTATTCCTAATGAATATTTTGACACAGAAAATAACAAATACATATGATCAAAGTACCAGAAAATAAGTTTCAAATCTAAATACTAACAATTCAACTAAATCTTCCTAAACATTGAAATTCAATGTCATTTCTTAGCAATGTCGCCAAAAAAGTGATATAAACCAAATGTTATGAAGCATTGATGAATCATGTAAGTATATGTCTTCCAAGTAGTATAAAGATTAGAGTTTGTTTATCGATGTTATGATAAATGAGCAAATTCCAAAAGTGAAAATATTTAGCCTACTTTTAAATCTAGCCCGAAGGTAGAATCTTTTTATCTTTTTGAAAGTTATTAATCTTAATTTTTGAAATAGTTGAACATAAACTAAGGAGATGAGAATTATAGTTAACATTTTTTAAGCTAGTAAAAATTTCCATTGAATTGATTCTACAAGAGTTAAAGTTTGATTTGGTGATTCAAATTATATGTGACAATCAAGAGAAATTCTCCTCCTTATCTCCTTCAGGGCATTTATGAAGGTTCAACATTCATACATGTTTAATGCCCTAAATCAAGCGATTTGCCAAAAAACTTGTATTTTCCTATAAGATTTCACTAACTTAGAAGAGTATTTCTATTCTCCTAAGTTGATATGAGTTTACCTAGTTGTTTTACTAAGGATTCTTCGAAAACTCGAAGAGCACAACTTATATTAACCATCCAACTTGCTAGATTGAATGTAAATGAAGAAATGAATGTTAAGACGCCACCTTAAAAATAGTTCAGTGAAATCATTCAAGAAAAACAAAATTTTAAACTCCCACTTCACCAATTCAAGGGAGAAAATCTAGTTCTACTTATTAATCATGCTTAAGAACAATAAAACCATCATTTCGTTAAAAGGAAATATAAAAAACAAGAGTTTAAAAGATAAAACCCAATGAATATGCTAAAAAATTTACAAACTTATCTTTCTTCCTTCACCAAAGGAAATGCTGAGACTACGAACACAGTTACACACTCAAAAAATATCACAATCTCTCCTATCTTTACTCACTTGCACTTGGATCCTTCTTCCCAGAGTTTTTTCTTCACCCTTTGTGCGTATGGATACCTCTTTTCTTCGGCCGAAATGGCTTGAATGCATTTGATCACAAATTGGCTCCTTTGAATTGCTAAAACCAACAAAACATGTGAACGGGCGCCTAGGCGTTGGTATGTAGTTCCTAGATGCTGGTCTCCAATGCTTGCAAGCTGACGGTCTGTGTCTACTTTCCACCTGCTTGAGTCATGCTTTCAGGACATCGGGCTTCTAGGCGCTTGGTTTACAGTACTTATTACCTTCTCTGTAGTTGGGATCAAACACTTATTATTTGGGCTCCCAGTGCCTACGCACTGCTTTTCTATTTTTCTTGTTGCTTTCATTTTTTAGCTATGATGAATATTGTTTAACGGACCTTGCAAAATACATTACAAGCATAAAAGTAACATAAAAACATATTAACATAGAACATATATAATCACATTTTCGGTGTACATATAAAAAAAAATAAAGTTTTTAACCCCCAACAACTATTGTTTTCTATTCCAAAATCTATGTTTTCTAGGTGTTTCATTTTTAGAGAGAAGTAGTTCCACATTTGGAAATTATGAAGCCCGTAACCCTTTTTTTTAATTGCTTTTGAATTTATTGAAAAGAAATCATGCGATATCCTCGATGTAACTTCTATTGGAATATGCTTGTCAATGATTGGATTTATTCTGAGGCTAGTTCTATACTTGATACAAATTGTAGTAATGTTAAAGCATATTTTCTGATATAAATTTTCTCGATTTTATGAGATAATGCCAACCATGAACGTCAATTCACTCTTCATATGTTAATATATTTTATTTTGATAAGTTATTTTCTCAACAAAAATAAAAAGGTATCCAAGCTTTTTTCTGATAAATTTTAAGGCTATTCTAGAATTCAAAATCTAAAAATTAATAATGATTATTTGGTCAATTTGTACATTTTTAAAGTATAAAAGAAATTAATTTAAAGATTAATGATTGAAAAAACTTGAAATCATAAAGTTTTAGTTGAAAAGAAAACATTATATTAACTCTTTTTTAAAAATAATTATTTCGTCCTAATTCTAATATTTAATTAGTTTTTACTCCATCTCTTGACAGGTCTACCTGTGGAGCGTTTGCGGAGTATGCTAGGGTGAGAGCCTTAGGACTCTTGATGAGAGTCTGGCTTATGTCTTCTATTTGCTCGTTGTTCCTGATCTTCAACTTGAGCGGCATTTATTTGACCAGCTTCAGACCCTGCTCTTAGGGAGTTGTAGTTGGCCAATCCAGCTTTTTAGTCTTCCACTTGCGTGACCATTGATAATCCTTCTGTGGGCAATCCTTTACCGCATTTTTATCTCGTAATCCATTGAATTTTCTCAAGATTCATGCAGATTCATTTCTAACATACAATTTTAGCAATGTATGTCAATTCAACGAAGCTGGGACTTCAATTTTTGCCACCTCTTTTTTTCCTTGTTTTTAAGTGGGTTTTGCTTATTTCGATTCAAATTTTATGTTTCCCTTGCTTAGATTTTGGGATCTCAGTTCTTTTCTTAACTGTTACTTTGTTTGTTTTCTCCACTCCACCTAATTACATTCTTACTTTGTACATGCATGTCTCTTCTAATTAATGATATTTTAATAAATTTTATTTTGATCTCTTATTTTCTCAAAGAAAAAAAAAGGCTTCCAAGCTTTTTTATGATAAATATTAAAGCTAATCTAGAATTCAAAATCTTAAAATTAATAATAATTATGTGCTCAATTTGTACATATTTAGGGTTTAGTATTAATTAATTTACAATTAATGATGAGAGATTACTTTGAAAAGAAGATGTTTTATTAACTCTTTTTTTTAAGAAAAAATATTTCTAAACTAATATTTAATTCTTTTTATCCTATCTTTTAGGTGAAAGTATTACATATGTTCATCATATGCACAGGCAAGAAAAAAATTTTTTGATCAGGTAGACTACTGTGTATATCCGTTGTTATTGAACTGCAGTTAAAATATCAGATAACTTCCTCTTAAAATTCAAATAAAATATGAGTGCATAAAAACAATCAACAAGTTGTATAAAAAAAGGGATGATAGTGAAATAAAATATTAAAATAATAGAAATAAATTATAAATGAAGAAAAGAGCCAAGCATCTATTCTCCCATATACATTAAATTTACAATAGGATTTCACTCCAATCACTCTCAATTNTGCTAATAGATTGTCGTCTTAGCGTTGCACGAGAATTTAGCACACACAGATAACAAAAGAGAAGCAAGCAAGAGAAGACACCTCGACTTTTTACGTGGAAAACCCTTGACATGGAAAAAAACCGCGGGGTTTATCCCAGTTGAAATAATCCACTATGAATGACGAACACACATGTTCATTCTTCTCATAAATTAAGGAAGATGATATTACAAAGTTGTATAACTATAACCTGGTTGCAGTTTTTGGTGACAGCAGGTTGCAATGGTCATTGTTGATTGTTGTGGTGATAGTAGTCCATTGTGAGTGTTGTAAATGGTTGCTCCAGAAGTGTTGATTGACCAAAGAAACTGTAGTAAGTAGTTATGGGATTTGTGGACCCCATAGGTCGTAGTAGCGAGTATGAATGACGTCAGTAGGCCGCCAGGGCCGAAGTCGGGAGCTGCTCGAGCTGTGAATCACGTAGGTCGTTTTTGACATATGGACGGTAAATATGAGCTCATGTCCCACGACGACGATTGACGGTGTCTGATTGGTGGTGATCGACGATGATTGGTGGTGATCGAAAGTGACTGTCGGCAGTGGATGACGACGATCGACGAGTGTCAACGATGACCCGGTGGTGTCCAATGACGATCGACGGGGGTCGACGACGATTGGGATGGTGTTGGACTTCAACTCCTTAGAGCTTACAGTTCTCTCTGAAGCTTCCATTCCCTCCCTCATGTGAGGGGTGAGGCAGTATTTATAGTGTTTTGGGTGTCATTAATACATGAATATAAATCATTTTAATTGTACGGTCTGGAGAGCTTTCTCAAATCAAACGATGTTTAATGGAAATTTGAGTACCTTAACGATGTCAAAATTGCAAAATCTTTGGCTTGTTGACTTTGTCTTATCGAGACGCTCGATTTGAATTTAAACTTGCTAGATTCGAGTTTGGTCTTCCAAATATGTCTGAAATTATCCCAAGAATTGTTTAGTGACTTGATATGGGCTTGATTTTACTCAGATTTGAATGAATTTGATATCATTGGGTCTGTCTTATCGAGTCAGTCAGTCTGACTAAAGTTTGTTGAAATCGGAGCTTTAGATAAGTTTTTATCAAAATTTGAACATCCACTGCTAGAAATGTTATCTCAAGATCTTTGTCATGCCTCGAGATTCATGCTGGATAACTAATTTGTTGGTGACATATCAGTTGCCCCCTTATTTTCAAGCGAGCCCAATTTCGTGGTCCAAAAATATTAATATTTGAAGCACCCCTTCTTTTTTTTTATCTTTATTATTATTATTATTATTATTATTATTATNGGTTTGAACATCCACTGCTAGAAATGTTATCTCAAGATTTTTGTCAAGCCTCGAGATTCGTGCTGGATAACTTTGTTTGTTGGTGACATATCACTTGCCCCCTTATTTTCGGGCAAGCCCAATTTCGTGGTCCAAAAATATTAATATTTGAAGCACCCCTTCTTTTTTTTATCTTTATTATTATTATTATTATTATTATTATTATTATTATTATTATATAAATATATATTTATATATATATATATATATATATATATATATATATATATATATATATATATATATATATATNTAATAGATTGTCGTCTTAGCGTTGCACGAGAATTTAGCACGCACAGATAACAGAAGAGAAGTAAGCAAGAAGAGACACATTGACTTTTTACGTGAAAAACTCTTGACAGACACAAAAATTGCGGGGCCTATCCCAGTTGAAATAATCCACTGTGAATGATGAACACACAAGCTCATTCTTCTCCTAAATTAAGGAAGATGGTATTACAAAGTTGTATAACTATAATCTGGTTGCAGTTTATTGTGACAGCAGGTTGCAAGGGTCATTGTTGATTGTTGTGGTGGTAGTAGTCCATCATGAGTGTTGTAGATGACTGCTCCAGAAGAGTTGATTGGTCAAAGAAACCGTAGTAAGCAGTTATGGGATTTGTGGACCACATTGGCCGTAATGGTGAGTATGAATGACGTCCGTAGGCCGCCGAGGCCAGAGTCGAGAGCTGCTCGAGCTGTGAATCACGTATAGGGCTGTCAATTTGGCTCGTTGTTCGTGAACAGCTCGTGTTCGGCTCGTTAAGCAGCTCGTGTTCGGCTCGTTCGTTAAGCCTAACGAGCCGAACACGAACAAATTTTTAAGCTCGAAATGTAAACGAG
>JXCR01105741.1:40901-59341 GCA_002079205.1 Phalaenopsis hybrid cultivar
TATCCCATATTTAAAATTAAAATTGTAATCTTATTTATTTCATAGTGGAAAACTTCCCTAGTTTTTGCTTTGGATCAAGTTTTTAACTTTGTTGCAAATTAAGAATAACTATTAAGAAAGTTGAAGCATATAATCACATACATCACGTTTTACATCTATATAAAAAGTCAGGAAATGGTAGTCAATACGCGTTAAGACTTGCTATTTTTATATACAAATTTTATGATCATTTTTAAGGATATTGCACTTTAATGAGAGATATTTTTTGTGTTTTTGATGTTAGGAACAATATATGGTGTTTAAGAACAAAAGTAACAAAAATATAGCAAAAATAAAGTCAAATGAGGCTAAGGAACAAAAATTGACTTGGCACCTAGGCGTCAGGTAGCTAAAATGATGTTCAAGAAGGCTGGTGCCTAAGCATCAGAAATGGTTTGGTATTTTTATACAATGAATTTAGATTAATTTTAAAGAGGTTCTTGNGATACGCGTTAAGACTTGCTATTTTTATATACAAATTTTATGATCATTTTTAAGGATATTGAACTTTAATGAGAGATATTTTGTGTGTTTTTGATTTTAGGAACAATATATGGTGTTTAAGAACAAAAGTAACAAAAATATAGCAAAAATAGAGTCAAATGAGGCTACGGAACAAAAATTGACTTAGCACCTAGGCGTCAGGTAGCTAAAATGATGTTCAAGAAGGATGGTGCCTAAGCATCAGAAATGGTTTGGTATTTTTATACAATGAATTTAGATTAATTTTAAAGAGGTTCTTGAGGTGACTCTTGGTGATTTTATGAGCTTCAGCTGGAGACATAATTGTCGGGTCAAAAAGGACTTAAGGTGGGGGGAAGAGACTAAATTAGGGGTTGTTGAAGAAGGATTGGGAGTGAGGCTTTCTTGTTATGTGTTGTGTGTGTTGTGTGTGTGTGGGAGTCTTTGAAGTGTGTGTTTTGGTGTGTCTACTAGAGTAAAAAGGCAAAGGAACTTCAAAGGATTTTTTTAGGGAGAAGTTTCAGATAAGTGTTTTGTATTTGTGTTTAAGTTTTTATTTTATTGTGAAGCCTTGGTTTATAATATAAATCTTGTTTAGTTGTGTTATTACCATTATTACTTTCCTTGCAATAGAAAGTAATCATGTGGAGGATTAGAATTGTTTAAGATTTCTCTTATTCATACTTGTGATGATTCATTACTTCATACTTCATTTACATCTTCAATTTGATCAATTAGAATGTTAAATCTGTTGCGAAACCATAATAACCCGGGAGGACTATGTGTTACTCAACAAGTAAAAATTAAGAAGGTAGATAAGGAGATAAGCTTTGATGGGCATAAATTAATGATTTTAGGGTGACATGCTAAAACCTTTACCAATTTGATCTAGAGTTGGAACTTAAGGACCAATTTGTCCTTATTATCTCTTTCTAAAGGGAAAGANTAACTTCAAAGGATTTTCTTAGGGAGAAGTTTCAGATAAGTGTTTTGTATTTGTGTTTAAGTTTTTAGTTTATTGTGAAGCCTTGGTTTATAATATAAATCTTGTTTAGTTGTGTTATTACCATTATTACTTTCCTTGCAATAGAAAGTAATCATGTGGAGGATTAGAATTGTTTAAGATTTCTCTTATTCATACTTGTGATGATTCATTACTTCATACTTCATTTACATCTTCAATTTGATCAATTAGAATGTTAAATCTGTTGCAAATCCATAATAACCCGGGAGGACTATGTGTTACTCAACAAGTAAAAATTAAGAAGGTAGATAGGGATATAAGCTTTGATGGGCATAAATTAATGATTTTAGGGTGACATGCTAAAATCTTTACCAATTTGATCTAGAGTTGGAACTTAAGGACCAATTTGTCCTTATTATCTCTTTCTAAAGGGAAAGANATGGGGTTGAGTGTAAATAAATATGGAAATAAACTTTTCTAAGGTGTAGAAGTAGAGGACTTTATATTGACTAGATAAAGCCCACAATTTGATTTATAGTTTTAGGTTTTGATACGAAATGCTAGCCCCCAAGTGGAGGGAGAAGAGGGAACTCTAGAGTGAGAGCTAGTATCTTCCCTACCTAGTCGGTTTTTAAGACTATTCAAACTACAAATTAGCCAATGTTCTTTATAACATCTCTAGTAAGAGTAAATAATATTATTGCTCCTATTTGACACAACACATTTAGAATACTTCCACAACATANTTAGTGTCATGAGTTTAAGTAGAGTTTTGCTAAGTCCATAAAAATAATTTTGGATAAAAAGTAATTTCACCTCCCCTATGGGATTGATATTAGGGTTTTGAAAGAAAATCTTATATTACTTGAAATGATACTATACTTGCATAGTACCCCTAGTGAGTAAACCANATAGTGTCTTGAGTTTAAGTAGAGTTTTGCTAAGTCCATAAAAATAGTTTTGGATAAAAAGTAATTTCACCTCCCCTATGGGATTGATATTGGGGTTTTGAAAGAAAATCTTATATTACTTGAAATGATACTATACTTGCATAGTACCCCTAGTGAGTAAACCATGAATTAAATTCTAAATTTATTACTTAACTATTGTACACACTAGCCGCTAAAATATATTGGGTCAAGTTTTTGTCCATATTTTGAAAACTAAATAACTGTGAATTGCTGGTTAGGTCAGGTTTTTGGCGCCATTGCCGGGGATCAAAGGTTTATATTTTGAGTGTTTTCTTTTTTTTATTTTTTAAATTTCAATTTAGCATGCATAGTTTAAGATCTGAAGATTCAGTACCTTACAATTCTGAGTTAGAANGCCATATTTTGAAAACTAAATAACTGTGTAATTGCTGGTCAGGTCAAGTTTTTGGCGCCATTGCTGGGGATCAAAGGTTTATATTTTGTGTGTTTTGTTTTTTTTTTAAATTTCAATTTAGCATGCATAGTTTAAGATCTGAAGATTCAGTACCTTACAATTCTGAGTTAGAATGAACCATAAAAAAAATAGAAAATGAAAAGAACATCATAATTTTTAAGAAATGACAAACACACCACATAATAACATTGATAATCAAACTATTGAAAATGAACATCATCATATACAAAGACTTTTAAGAGACTATGCAAACGCTACAATAGATGAAATTAATTTGGACATACAAACCCCTACTGTAGTGGCTAACTCATTTAAACTAAAACCCGCTATTATCCAAATGGTACAAATTAATCAGTTTGGGGGAATAACATCTGCAGATTCAAACTTACACCTTGATAGTTTTTTATAACTGTGTGCTACATTTAAATATGATGGCGTATAAAATGATGCTTTTAGGCAGAGAATTTTTCTTTTTTCCTTAAGGATAAAGCTAAGATGTAGTTAAACTCATTAACACCTTGATCTATCAGAACTTGGAGAGATTTAGGACAAAAATTCTTAGCTAAGTATTTTTCACCTTNACAGAAAATGAAAAGAACGTCATAATTTTTAAGAAATGGCAAACACACCACATAATAACATTGATAATCAAACTATTGAAAATGAACATCATCATATACAAAGACCTTTAAGAGACTATGCAAACGCTACAATAGATGAAATTAATTTGGACATACAAACCCCTACTGTAGTGGCTAACTCATTTAAACTAAAACCTGCTATTATCCAAATGGTACAAATTAATCAGTTTGGGGGAATACCATCTGAAGATTCAAACTTACACCTTGATAGTTTTTTATAACTGTGTGCTACATTTAAATATGATGGCGTATAAAATGACGCTTTTAGGCAGAGAATTTTTCTTTTTTCCTTAAGGATAAAGCTAGGATGTAGTTAAACACATTAACACCTTGATCTATCAGAACTTGGAGAGATTTAGGACAAAAATTCTTAGCTAAGTATTTTTCACCTTCAAAAACTGCTAAACTTTGAAAAGATATTATTTCGCTTACTCTGTATGAAGGCTAGTCAATATACAAAGCTTTAGAATGACTTAAAGAACTCCTTAGAAAGTTTCCACATCATACATTGCTAGACTGGTTAATTATTTAGACATTTTATAATGGGTTTGTATGATCTCTTAGATCTATTATTGATGCTGTTGCTAGAGGTTCCTTAATGTCAAAACCATTTAATAAAGCTTACGAATTAAAATAAGAGATGGCTACTAACAAATTTCAAGGGCCCTTTGAAATGGTAAATCCTAAGAATGTAGCCAGTGTTCATGATAATGATGCAATTTCTATTTTAGCAACTCAAGTTACTGCAACACTAGGAAAGAACAATTTGGAATAAACTTTTCTCAAACACCTCATGTGATTGAAGAAAATTCATTGGGCCAATTGATTGATTATCAACTTTCATTTAAAACTTTAAATGCAGTTAACAATGGACCCAATAACCCATATTTTAACTAGTATAACTCAGGTTGGAAAAACTACCCTAACATTAACTGAAATAATAATTCAAATGGTGGGAATCAATAGTGAGGAGATAATCAAGTGAATCTATTGGGAAACTAAAACAACCAGGGTAATGGTAAATATAAAACTTCTTATCCTCCTGGCTTTACCAGTAACCAAAAAATTAAGGAGAAGAAGTTGTCTTTAAAAGATGTGGTGTTACAGATGGGAATAAATTACAATGTGAAAGTGTTAAAATAAGAAATACTAAGAATCAACTGGAATAAAATGCTAACTCACTTAGAAATAGGCCTCAGAGGACACTTCCTAGTAACATCGAAGTTAATCCTAAAGATAAAAACAAACAAAAAGTTAAAGTAGTCAAGTTGAGAAGTGGTAGAGAGTTGGAGATTGAAGTGCAAAAAGAGATTGAAGTTGAGAGAAAAACTGAAGAAACTGAAAAACATGAAGAAAATATTCCTAAAGATGTTGAGAAGCCTACCTCTCCAACAATAACCAATTTAGAAAGACCACCACTGCCGTTTTCTCATAGACTTAGATAATAGAAGCTAGATCAGCAATTTGTTAGGTTTTTGGAGATATTTAAGAAGCTAACAATTAAAATTCTTTTTGTTGAAGCATTGGAGAAAATGCCCAGTTATGTTAAATTTATGAAAGAAATCTTAAATAAGAAAAGGAAGTTTGGAGATCACGAGACTGTTGTACTAGCTAAAGAATGCAGTGCAATAATTCTGAAAAAGCTTCTTAAAAAACTTAATGATCCATGTAGCTTTTCTATTCCATGTACCTTAGAAGAGAATTTTGTGGAAAAGCTTTATGCGATTTAGGAGTGAGCATTAACCTCACATTATTATCAATATTTACAAGGTTAAGATTAGGAGAGATTCCACCGACTAAAATTATTTTGCAGTTAGTTGATCGATCGATTACTTATCCTAAAGGGATTATAAAAGATGTACTGTTGAAGGAAGATAAATTTGTCTTCCCTGTGGATTTCATTATTTTAGATATGGGGGAAGATAAAGAAATACCAATCATTTTAGGGAGAATTTTCCTTGTCACTGGACGAGCTATGATAGATTTGCAAAAAGGTGAGTTAATTATGAGAGTTAATAAAAATCAATGAAGTATCCATTAAAAAGATGATAAATGTTACATAATAGAGTGTTGACCTCCCTTTTGGTTGAGGTTCAATGAAGTATCCATTAAAAAAGATGATAAATGTTACATAATAGAGTGTTGACCTCCCTTTTGGTTGAGGTTTAGTAGCTTCCTTGGAAGCCTAGGATCTAGCCATAGGACTTTTCTGTTGACTATTCCTCAATGACTAGTAAGGGAACCATCACAATTAAAAATTATAAAACTCTTATTTGCTCAACTTGAAGTTCCATATGTTGGTTCTGACCTCTAGCACTTTGTAGGTGGGGCTAATATCGGGGAGCTCAAGAAGAATCCCCACAGACTATTAGGCCTTCCGGTTAGACCTGGGCGGTGTGGTCTTGGTTAGTCTTGCACACACACACTTAATACCCCTCACTTGCACTCACAGCCTAAACCCTTAACCAAACATGCTTAGCTTGATCCCTTGTTCTCTTGGAAACTCATTTGGATGGTCCCTTAAACCATTATCCCTAGGCTAGGGTTTTGCTAAGACCAGCACNACTATTAGGCCTTCCGGTTAGACCTGGGTGGTGTGGTCTTGGTTAGTCTTGCACACACACACTTAATACCCCTCACCTGCACTCACATCCTAAACCCTTAACCAAACATGCTTAGCTTGATCCCTTATTCTCTTGGAAACTCATTTGGATGGTCCCTTAAACCATTATCCCTAGGCTAGGGTTTTGCTAAGACCAACACATGGAGGACCTATAATGGTTGCTCCCTTGGTCTCATGGCACAAAAAAGGGTAAATTTTTTATTAGCATTCTAAATTGTGCTCATCTTACCCAAATACCCAATTTAGCCTTTTGCCCCCAAACTTTCTCAAAATTACCAAATTACCCTTGAAACCCTTAATTTTCAGAAATTACCAAAACTACCCAATTTTGTCCAAAAATCATCTCCAACTCTTTTAAACCACCCAAATTGCCCAAAAGATTCTAAAATTCCCAAAGTATCCCTATCTTCACCAAAATTACCAAAATTACCTTGGTGGCCCAAATTTTTCCAAAGCCTCACAAATCATTTCAAAAACTNTCAAATTGCCCAAAAGATTCTAAAATTCCCAAAGTATCCCTAACTTCACCAAAATTACCAAAATTACCTTGGTGGCCCAAATTTTTCCAAAGCCTCACAAATCATTTCAAAAACTTCCAAAACCAATCTTGACCACTCATGAAGTCCAATTTGACCAATTTTGACCAAAATCCCAATTGTGCCCTTTAAGACCCAGTTTCCCATAATTTCCACAAATTTAACTTCAATCTTCCCCAATTTCAATTCCAAATCATAATTCATCATGACCAACCCCAATTGAAACCAAATTGAAGCCCAACTGAACCCAATTGTTACTAAATTCAAGCCCACTTAAAATGCTCAATTTTGACCATATACTCAAATTCCTTTAAATTGAACCCTATAACCAAATCAATTTCCCCAATTTTGAGTTCCAAACTCCTCATAACATTCCCCTTGATCACTTTGAGCCATCAATTAGTCTTAAAATAACTCAAACCTCACCCAAATCCCACATAAATATAAAATCCCCAATTTTGCTTTAAAGTCTAAATGTCACCAAATTAAACCTCTTAACTCCATAATTTCAACCCAATTGATATCCAAAACTCTTCATCACAACCCTGTTAACTAATTTAAGCCATCAATTGAACCAAACCCAAACCCAAGTCTAGCCCAGATGCCTCAAAATTGAACATAAGCCAAATCCCAATAAAGTGAACACCCAATCAATTCAAAATCATTGAATTTATTTTTAAAAGTTCACATGGAAATCATCCACATCAAATTAATCAATAAATTGACTCATTTTTTACCCCAAACCCAACCTAAATTAAAGTTCAAACCAAAAGCCCAATTTTGAACCCAAACCCCAAATTTGACCAAATCCATTGAAATTGACCAAGCCAAGGTCACCACAACCAACAATTGAGCCCTAGGAACCAAGCTAGATCCACATAGCCGAACCTAGTTGAGCCATGGACTAAGGGACCCTTGAATTAGGGGATCTTTTCCCATAAATAGCTAAACCAAGTGGATCTTTTCCATCAGCCATCAAACCTCGATACTAATCACCATTAAGCTTCCTCTGGCNAAACCTAGTTGAGCCATGGACTAAGGGACCCTTGAATTAGGGGATCTTTTCCCATAAGTAGCTAAACCAAGTGGATCTTTTCCATCAGCCATCAAACCTCGATACTAATCACCATTAAGCTTCCTCTGGCTCCCCTGACCACCCTAGCCACCAAACCTGGCCTAGTTGATCGACCTAATCACTCAAAAACACCAAAACTGAGAGTTACCCCAAGCCTTAAACCCAAAATTGGAACTCCATTAGCCATTGGCGCCGCTCAACCCTCCATCTAAGAATCTCTTTCCACCCTTTGGCCAGCTTTGGTGGCCATGATGGCTACGTCTATTTAACCACCACCTCCCATGGATAAAACATAGAGAGTGCACAAGAGCTTGGGGAGACTCTGCCAAATTGTTCCCAGTGCTTCTTGAAGACCTTTTGAGCCCATTCCAATCATTTCCCANATGGCCAGCTTTGGTGGACATCATGGCTATGTCTATTTAACCACCACCTCCCATGGACAAAACATAGAGAGTGCACAAGACCTTGGGGAGACTCTGCCAAATTGTTCCCAGTGCTTCTTGAAGACCTTTTGAGCCCATTCCAATCATTTCCCAACCATTGCCCCCACAGTTTGAGCTTAATTTTAAGTTTAAAAATCAAAACCTTTTCTATCATCTACAACACTTTGTAGAACTCCAAATTAAATCATCCCTAAGTTTCCCCAAACAGAACAAGGAAGTTTGCCATCAAAATCCCCTTGTATTGAGCCCTCTAGCCCACTTTTAGAGCATGTCAACATCACCCCCTGTCTAAACTCTCACCTAGAAAATTCATAAGAGGAAAAAAACACTTTAGAAATCCTCTTTGGACTCCACTAAACCATCTTCAAGCATCTAATTGAGGTAACAAAAATAAAAATTATTTGACATGTCTTTGATTTTTAATTAATTAAATACCCACTGGACTATTTTGATTTTAATTAAGTAAATTCTAATCACCATGGATTGAAACTTTAGGGGTTGATTCCACATGTTAACAAAAATGTTTAATGATTTTTTCAAGGTCAGAGAACATCTGTATCTTTAAAATCCTAATTTTCAAGCTTAGTTGTCTATTTTTGCTTAAAATAATTATATAAATTAAAATATTAATCAGCAAAATATGGGACTTGTTTAGTAGGTTCCCTAAGATTAGAGGACTCTAAGAAAAATATAAAATATATTTTAATGTTCGTACAAAATTTTCTAGCTATGTCATTTAAATTCATAAAAAAATTAAATAAATTTCATATAGTTCAAAAATTGTAAAAAATGATTCCACACTGTATATAATAACCATTTTAACTCTCTATAAAAATTTGAAACTNTGTACAAAATTTTCTAGCTATGTCATTTAAATTCATAAAAAAATTAAATAAATTTCATATAATTCAAAAATTGTAAAAAATGATTCCACACTGTATATAATAACCATTTTAACTCTCTATAAAAATTTGAAACTCATTTGAATTAATTTGATCGCTAAAGTCTATTTTCTAAGTTAAATGACATTTTTGCATTAAAATAATTAAAATAAATTAACTATAATTAGGAAAATTATGAAAAGTTGTTTTTTGAGTTTCTTGTGATAAGGGATTGTTAGGAAAAATAAATTTATTTGAAATAAATAGTTCATTTTTGAGCTACTTTTTGAATTAAAATTAATTAAAAATTACAAAAATATTAAAATGCAAAAAAATTGTTCATGATTATTCCGTGATAAATTAGGACCCTTTAATTTTTTTTTAATTTTTATAATCTAATTATGTATTTTTAAATGCTAAAAATGTATTTTCCTTAATTTTTTATTAAAATAATTATAACAAATAAAATAGAAATAATNCAAAAAATTGTTCCTGATTATTCCCTGATAAATTAGGACCCTTTAATTTTTTTTTTTAATTTTTATAATCTAATTATGTATTTTTTAAATGCTAAAAATGTATTTTCCTTAATTTTTTATTAAAATAATTATAACAAATAAAATAGGAATAATAAAAATAAAAAGTTTGTTCCTCTGAGTTCTTTAGACTCAGGGAGATTTAACCAAAATATAAAAAGTGATTTTTGAAATTAAATTATTTTTTCTATTTAATGAATCACTAAAATCAATAAATAATTATAATAATTAAAATNCCATGTAGTCCGATTTGACCAATTTTGACCAAAATCCCAATTGTGCCCTTTAAGACCCAGTTTCCCATAACTTCCACAAATTTAACTTCAATCTTCCCCAATTTCAATTCTAAATCATAATTCATCATGACCAACCCCAATTGAAACCAAATTGAAGTCCAACTGAACCCAATTGTTACTAAATTCAAGCCCACTTAAAATGCTCAATTTTGACCATATACTCAAATTCCTCCAAATTGAACCCTATAACCAAATCAATTTCCCCAGTTTTGAGTTCCAAACTCCTCATAACATTCCCCTTGATCACTTTGGGCCATCAATTAGTCTTAAAATAACTCAAAACTCACCCAAATCCCACATAAATATAAAATACCCAATTTTGCCTTAAAGTCTAAATGTCACCAAATTAAACCTCTTAACTCCATAATTTGAACCCAATTGATATCCAAAACTCTTCATCACAACCCTGTTAACTAATTTAAGACATCAATTGAACCAAACCCAAACCCAAGTCTAGCCCAGATGCCTCAAAATTGAACATAAGCCAAATCCCAATAAAGTGANATTAACTAAATAAATTAACACTGAAAATCCTATTTTTGAGTTAAAATAAATATATAAATTAAATAAAAATTAGAAAAATCACATTTTTTTCTATGATATCTAAACTGACCCATGAGTAGGGCAGCATAAAAATTTTACTCTTCCACATAAGGAATTAAGATGTAACAAAAAATTCTTCACTCTTCCACATCAAGGGCATAACTATAATTTACTCTAATTATTTTATTTAAGAGTTAATTATATTGGATGAGCCTAAGGTAGAGGGCTTAAGCTAGAAAGATAATAACTTATTTGAGGCTTCTAATTGGTGATGGAGTAATAAGGGTGATCTTTCAATGAGAATTATATTTCATTAATTTAACATTCTTAAAATTACAAATTTACTCATTAAATTTTAATGGGCTTAGTAGTGAACTAGGCTTAATCCAAGATTATTTAGTGAGGTTTAGAAAAGATAATATAACTATTCACAAAAATTTTAAAAACACTGCTAGCCTAATTCTGAATTTCAATTGGCTAAATTCCTTAGAAAATCAATTTTCCCTTAAAAGCTTCCACTCACATAATTCATACTTAAAACATCGAGTGATAGTTACTGATACACCTAACAATTACCTACTTTTTCATTTAAATTTTATGCTCAGTTTTAATTATTTTTAATAATATTACACTTTAAAAGAAGGTATTTTGCATATTTTTTGTTTCAGGTATAATAAATGGTGTAATTTGGAGTAAAAACGAGCAAGAAAGAAAATTTTGACTCCACACATTTCGATATGTCTTTCTATGCTTAATCTAATTTACATTTATAACATATTTTTGAATGAAATTACACTTTAAAGAATGTTTCATTTCATGCTTATTTTGTAAGTATATTTGTTAGGAGCGAAACACAACTGAAACGGGGCGAAACGAAGCTGAAATGAAGCCAAACAGAGCAAAACAGTAGAGCTGTAATAGGGAGTCAAGTGATGCGCCAAAATGATGCATGATGCACCAAACTGACACATGATGCACCAAACCAATGCTTGATGCACTAAAATCCAGAGAACTAGCGTATGATGCATTGATTTGGCACCAGATGCGTCGATTTGGCTCCAAATGTACCAGAGACAACTTTTTATGGATTAAGGTGGGACGATTTTTTGCATGAATTTTCAAAGGAACACGTGTTCTAAACACCCCTTGGAGTGATTCAATGCATCTAGACACTTTGGAAGGTTCTTTTACAAAGGGATATGTCTCTTGGATCAATGGACATGTATTTTGAACTCAAAAGAGTTAACTTTTGAATAGAATTTTGGATGGAATTTTGATTTCTTTTTGGAGGGAGGCAGCCTTTTATAAAAGAGATGGAAGTCTAGGGCTTGAAGAAGAGTTGTGTGGGCTTGAGTTTTTTTATGTGTGTGTGTGTGTGTGGTGTGAGAGTGAGAGGAAAGGCTTAAAGATTTTCTTCAAGGATTGTAAGAGGAGAGGGAAGGTGAAAAATTTTTATTCATTACACTTCTAAGAGTGAATTTAGAGTGCTTGTAAAGAGACAAAGGCTTGGAGAGAACTTCTTGGTATTTTCTTGGGAAGGATTGTGAGATAAGTTGTGTCTTTTATTTCTTTTATTTTGTAAACTTGTTTTTATTAANCGTGAAAAATTTCTTATTCATTACACTTCTAAGAGTGAATTTAGGGTGCTTGTAAAGAGACAAAGGCTTGGAGAGAACTTCTTGGGATTTGCTTAAGAAGGATTGTGAGATAAGTTGTGTCTTTTATTTCTTTTATATTGTAAACTTGTTTTTATTAATGAAATCTATGTTTTGTTGTATCCTTCTCATGAGCTCTGAGAAGTCTTCTTTGTCATTCTCCCTACATTGAGATATGGTTTTATGAAGCATTAATTTTATTTTCTACGGTATTAAATTTTAACAATTTGTGATGATTTGAACTTTGATCTTCATTTACTTTTCAATTTGGCCAATTGAAATGTTAAAAAATGTTGAGAAACAAAAGTTCCAAAAGGGTTATTATATTTACAACATGACAAAAATCACATTTGATTTCATGGGAGTGTTTCATCCATGGAGTTGAGTGCAAATAAATAGAGAAATTTACTTTGTTAGATGGATAATTGGAGATTTTAAGGTGACAGATTAAAATCACCAATTTGGTCGAGTTGATTAGAAACTCATGTGAGATTGTTAGCCCTCAGGTGAGGGAGTAGTGTGAGCTCTGAAGTGGCTGCCGGTATCAGCCTAGACTAACCACAGAATTAGGGACCAAACTCTGGATTAGTCAATGTTCTTTATGCATTAGAAAGAGGGTAAAGAATAGATTGCTCTTATTTGGCACAAAATAATTATTTTATATTTTAAAATGAATTTAATTTGTCACAGTCCATGCACTTATTGTAAAGGGGAATGATGCTTTCTTAAACTTGAACTCTTCGTCACAAAATCTTCGTTTAGTTTTCATATGTTTACTTTTGAAGTTTAATATTTAGTTTAGTTAACTTAGTTTTATTTAGTACATTTCTTTTAGCATTCATTAAACACATTTTAACATGTTTTTATTAATTTAATTTTTATAGTTTGAAGATTGTGATTTAAGTTATTATCATAAGAATTTCCATCTTCCAAACTAAGACTTGATAGCAATAGACATTAATTAGCCTAAGGGATATGTTACTGCGCTTCTCTGTGAGATTGATATTGGGGTTTTTAGGGAAAGCCCTTTATTACTTGAAGCGATACGTGCACTTGCACTGAACTCCTAGTGTGTGAACTATTTTATATATTTTATATAATATTTCTATTTTACACAATAAATACTTAATCTAAATTGGGTCAAGATTTTGGCCATATTTTTGAAAGCTAAATTACTAAGTAATTTTGGGACGGGTCAAGTTTTTGGCAATGTTACCAGGGATTTAAATTGATATAAAACACGCAGAAAACCAGTACACACTAGGGGCACATCAAGTTTTCGGTGTCGTNTTAAATTACTAAGTAATTTTAGGATGGGTCAAGTTTTTGGCAATGTTACTAGGGATTTAAATTGATATAAAACACGCAGAAAACCAGTACACACTAGGGGCACATCAAGTTTTCGGTGTCGTTACTGGGGTAGCTTTGGTAAGAACTTTAGGAGATCTTTAGTTAAATTTGTAAGACTTGGATTTGGAATTTATAATATTATTATATAGTGTATTTAGATATTGTGTGTTTATTTTAAAGAAAAATAAACATACCAAAAATATTTTTGATATCTGTCCTATTAGTTAAATCTTTAGATTTGTATATGTAGTTCAGGAGTTGCAGACCTTGAATTTTGTAAGTCGGATTTGGAGCAAACTTTTGGGAGAGATTTGAAAAGACTCCATGAATTTAATGTAGAAATAACGGATCAACGAGATAATGAATATTCAGATTTGGATTATATTGCTATTAGCTTTGAAAGAGTATGTCTTAGGAGAGTGCAAATTTTCATGAAGATATGCTTACAATTTTAATTTATCAGGTTGCAAATATTNTTGTCCTATTAGTTAAATCTTTAGATTTGTATATGTAGTTCAGGAGTTGCAGACCTTGAAGTTTGTAAGTCGGATTTGGAGCGAACTTTTGGGAGAGATTTGAAAAGACTCCATGAATTTAATGTAGAAATGACGGATCAACGAGATAATGAATATTCATATTTGGATTATATTGCTATTAGCTTTGAAAAAGTATGTCTTAGGAGAGTGCAAATTTTCATGAAGATATGCTTACAATTTTAATTTATCAGGTTGCAAATATTGAGGGGAAGTTGGATCAATACATAGAAAGATATACTCAAGGAACCCCAGTTATTAAGGAAAATTTATTTGGAAAATTGATTGAGCCTAACAATTTTGAAACTAGCCATGAGATGTACAATCCTTATTCCAATTATTACAATCCAGGTTTGGAAAATGATTTGAGTTTTAACATGAATAATAATTTTGGAGGAGAATAGAAATTTTGAGAAGATAATCAATTTAATTAGACATGTAGTTGGAATAATCATGGCTATTATAATAATGAACTTTCTTTTCCTNGATTATTACAACCAGGTTTGGAAAATGATTTGAGTTTTAACATGAATAATAATTTTGGAGGAGAATAGCAATTTTGGGAAGATAATCAATTTAATTAGACATGTAGTTAATAATGAACTTTCTTTTCCTCAGAATTTTAACTTCAACCCCCAGAATGAGGAGAAACATTTATTAGAAGAGGTTGTTATTCAAAGGGAGAGTGAGTTAGACAGTGAAGGAACCACATTGAGGAATATGGAAAACCAGTTGGGCCAGATTATTAACTCAATTAATAATCATACTCAATTTAACTCCAACCCACAGAATGATGAGAAGATGTTAGAAGAGGTTGTGATTCAAATGATGAGAAAGTNGAATTTTAACTTCAACCCCCAGAATGAGGAGAAGGATTTATTAGAAGAAGTTGTTATTCAAAGGGAGAGTGAGTTAGAGAGTGAAGGAACCACATTGAGGAATATGGAAAACCAATTGGGCCAGATTATTAACTCAATTAATAATCATACTCAATTTAACTCCAACCCTCAGGATGATGAGAAGATGTTAGAAGAGGTTGAGATTCAAATGATGAGAAAGTTGAAAAATAAAGAAGTTGCGATAAGGAATATTGAAAACCAACCAGGGCAGATTATTAATGCAATTAATAGTTACCCCTCAGAGATTTTAACTACAACGCACAGGATGATGCGAAGATGTTAGAAGAGGTTGTGATTCAAATGATGAAACAATTTGAAAATCAAGAGGCCACAATAAGGAATATCAAAAACCAATTGGGGCAAATTATTAATGCAATTTACAGTTACCCCCCAGAGATTTTACCTAGTAACCCTGAGATAATCCTTAAGGGGATGAATGATGAGTAATTTAAATTTATCAAACAAATATTTAGAAGAGAGCTCGAGGATATGTTTCAAAAGAACTTTAAGTTGAGAAATGAGGATAAAGAGATTGAAAGACTAACGGGAAAAATTCCTAAGGAATTAGAAAAATCTATTTCCTCAAATAAGATCAATATAAAAAGAACACCTCTACCATTTACTCAGTATCAAAGGGAAGAATTGAAAGACAACCATGAACAAAAGAGTAACCTAGAAGAATTTGATTCAGAATTTGAATTATTTAGAAAGAATCCGATCCAAAATTTGGGAGATCATGAAGTATCTTATAATGATCTATTTCTTTTAAATTTTAAGGATTATATTAATATAAAAATTGAGAGAATCACTAGAAGAATATTGGATCTAGAAAGAAATATGAAGAACAAGGATATGAATCAATCAGAAAAGGAAGAGTTGAAAAAAAAATTAAATTCGAGGAATTTTTAGGAATCCCTGGATCTGGAAAAGATTGGGTGTTTGATCAAGGATTACTTAAATTGAATTTTGATCCAGGTGGAATCATTTGTCAAGGTGGCGACATTGAACAAAGCACTATATGGAGGCAGCCCATAGTTATCAGTGTGGTTTGATTTAGTGTGCTTGAGTGTTTTGACTNTAATTTGTGATGATTTGAACTTCGATCTTCATTTACTTTTCAATTTGGCCAATTAAAATGTTAAAAAATGTTGAGAAACATAAGTTCCAAAAGGGTTATTATATTTACAACATGACAAAAATCACATTTGATTTCATGGGAGTGTTTCATCCATGGAGTTGAGTGCAAATAAATAGAGAAATTTACTTTGTTAGATGGATAATTGGAGATTTTAAGGTGACAGATTAAAATCACCAATTTGGTCGAGTTGATTAGAAACTCATGTGAGATTGTTAGCCCTCAGGTGAGGGAGTAGTGTGAGCTCTNTAAATCTTTAGATTTGTATATGTAGTTCAGGAGTTGCAGACCTTGAATTTTGTAAGTCGGATTTGGAGCAAACTTTTGGGAGAGATTTGAAAAGACTCCATGAATTTAATGTAGAAATAACGGATCAACGAGATAATGAATATTCAGATTTGGATTATATTGCTATTAGCTTTGAAAGAGTATGTCTTAGGAGAGTGCAAATTTTCATGAAGATATGCTTACAATTTTAATTTATCAGGTTGCAAATATTGAGGGGAAGTTGGATCAATACATAGAAAGATATACTTAAGGAACCCCAGTTATTAAGGAAAATTTATTTGGAAAATTGATTGAGCCTAACAATTTTGAAACTAGCCATGAGATGTACAATCCTTATTCCGATTATTACAACCAGGTTTGGAAAATGATTTGAGTTTTAACATGAATAATAATTTTGGAGGAGAATAGCAATTTTGGGAAGATAATCAATTTAATTAGACATGTAGTTAATAATGAACTTTCTTTTCCTCAGAATTTTAACTTCAACCCCCAGAATGAGGAGAAACATTTATTAGAAGAGGTTGTTATTCAAAGGGAGAGTGAGTTAGACAGTGAAGGAACCACATTGAGGAATATGGAAAACCAGTTGGGCCAGATTATTAACTCAATTAATAATCATACTCAATTTAACTCCAACCCACAGAATGATGAGAAGATGTTAGAAGAGGTTGTGATTCAAATGATGAGAAAGTTGAAAAATAAAGAAGTTGCAATAAGGAATATTGAAAACCAACTAGGGCAGATTATTAATGCAATTAATAGTTACCCCTTAGAGATTTTAACTACAACGCACAGGATGATGCGAAGATGTTAGAAGAGGTTGTGATTCAAATGATGAAACAATTTGAAAATCAAGAGGCCACAATAAGGAATATCAAAAACCAATTGGGGCAAATTATTAATGCAATTTACAGTTACCCCCCAGAGATTTTACCTAGTAACCCATAGATAATCCTTAAGGGGATGAATGACGAGTAATTTAAAATTATCAAACAAATATTTAGAAGAGAACTCGAGGATATGTTTCAAAAGAACTTTAAGTTGAGAAATGAGGATAAAGAGATTGAAAGACTAACGGGAAAAATTCCTAAGGAATTAGAAAAATCTATTTCCTCAAATAAGATCAATATAAAAAGAACACCTCTACCATTTACTCAGTATCAAGGGGAAGAATTGAAAGACAACCATGAACAAAAGAGTAACCTAGAAGAATTTGATTCATAATTTGAATTATTTAGAAAGAATCCGATCCAAAATTTGGGAGATCATGAAGTATCTTATAAAGATCTATTTCTTTTAAATTTTAAGGATTATATTAATATAAAAATTGAGAGAATCACTAGAAGAATATTGGATCTAGAAAGAAATATGAAGAACAAGGATATGAATCAATCAGAAAAGGAAGAGTTGAAAAAAAAATTAAATTTGAGGAATTTTTAGGAATCCCTGGATCTGGAAAAGATTGGGTGATTGATCAAGGATTACTTAAATTGAATTTTGATCCAAGTGGAATCATTTGTCAAGGTGGCGACGTTAAACAAAGCACTATATGGAGGCAGCCCATAGTTATCAGTGTGGTTTGATTTAGTGTGCTTGAGTGTTTTGACTGTTAGTGTTGTATTATGTTTGCTTTAGTGTGGATTGATCAGTTTGATTTATGATTTGTAGATTTTTTGGATTGTTAGTGGTTGAATTTGATTTTTGTGTGTCATGAGATAAGTAATTCCTTAACTTCTTTATATGGTTAGACTTATATATTCTCTTATAGTAGTTGGATTGACGAGTCCACTATAACTCGAGTCTCACCTGGACTTAAGTTTTACAAGAGGCAGTATGAATTTAACAGTGACAGTTCCATCTTAATTTTTTTATTTCTTTTCTCTAACTTAGTTTTCATTTGATAGGAGTAGCTAACCTATTTGATGAGTAACATGTGGATGAAGTTACACTATCCTTATAACTGCTAGAGGTGCATAATTAGTGGGATAAAGTGATGCTTGAGGTTGGTGCTCAAGAGCCAATATATCAGGGATAATCTTATCTTTGGGATTAGAATCTATAAAATCATTTATAAATACCCAATATATCTGTGTAGTGATTCCTTTAGAAATTGGAAGTTAGAGGGATGTAATGAGTTAAAGGAAGAATTGACCTC
>JXCR01105753.1:0-16410 GCA_002079205.1 Phalaenopsis hybrid cultivar
GATTTTAAGTCAATATACACTGCAGGTGTTCCATACTTTAGGTTTGGTGCAGAAACTTTTGTAGGTAGCATTTATTTTTCTCCAGGATTGCTCGACTACTTTTAGTGGTTCTATCACCAACTCGTAAGTTTGGAGAGGTCTAGGAATATTGGAACATTATATGAGGTTCATCATTGTCATCGATGATATATCTTCTTTTTCTTCATCATGTTCTTCATATTTTCTTTTACCATTTCTTGTTTTTCAATAATTTCTTTCTCTACTTTCTTTTCTTTTATTGAAATATCTTATTCAACATCTTATTTTATGGAATTTTAATTGTAATTTTTTTCTTTATAATATATTTTCTTCTCATTCTTCTAATTTTTTGGCTGCAAATAGTTCTCTAAAAAGGATCACTTATTTTTTCAACACGTAATATGTTGCATCTTTATAAATTTTTACTTTATGAATTGAGAACAATTGTAAGTCATCCTTTTTACAGTATTCCACATTATATAGCCAATATTTGATGCATTGATGTAGGGAAGAATGTAACATCTAATGTTCGTGAAGCCAAGGTCTCCTCAACAGTGCATTGAAAGATGTCCCAGAATCAATGATGTAGAACTTTGCTTCAGTCTTGGAAGTCTCCAATAATGAGTAAGAGGGTAATGGAGCATAAAACTCTTTCACCTTTCTCATTGGATCTACACAATACCATCTTAACAGATTAAAGCTTTTGGGCATCAATGTTAAGATGAGTGAGGGTTATTAAATTCATTATGTTGACTGATGTATCAAGATCAACAACAACTTTTAACAATCAAAATTGTCCAACATTTACAAAAATATAAAGTGATTGATTATGGTCAATTGTCTCTAACAGGAGGCCCTGATCAGTGAAAGTCAATTTAAGAACTTCATTGAAGTAATTTATTTCTCTATCTAAGGAATCGAATGTCAGTTAGACAATACAAGTTTCAAGATCTAGTAAGGAATTAATCACTTGCTCTCCCATATCTATGGACAAGATGAATGTCATAGATACTGAGTTTTGCTGAAAATTTTCTTAAATGTGAAGATACATTGTAATCAACCTTAGGCGGAGTCTCCACAAGCGTATTTTGGATGGGATCATCCTGTGAAGGAGCTGCTAGTTGATTAGGACTAGTTACGGGAGTAGATTTTTCAAGAGATGTTGTGCGAGGTGGCAATATTTTGCCACTTCAAAGGTTGATCTCCAAGATATAAATTGTGATAACATCTACCAATTATTCCATATCTTCTTGAATTTCTTCTTGGGATTTCTCAAAATTGGCAGATTTTATCTCGATCTTAATAGACATACGCTAGATATTGAGAACAGGAATATCACTATCGAAAAAGGGATTGCCATCCACAAAAGCTTTTTTAGTAAGTTCACTTATGATTTAAGAATTACTGTTATTATTACTTAAGTCAGTTGAACTAGGTTCAACAGAGACTAACAAAATATACCCAAAATTGTTACTCATTTCAGTAATAGTTGTATCAAGAACAAAAATTCATGCAGAGTAAGTGGCATTAGAATCATGATATTGCTTTCAGGCACTACAACACATCGAGGGCTCATGTAAGTGCACGTGTCATATTAGTAATATCATCCTACTTAATCATCTTTCTTAAATAAATTGCATAGCACTTTACATTCCAATTGTCCTACTTTATCATCACAATGAAGAGTTTAAAGTTTACCCAAGAAGCATATTGAGATCACCAAACAATTGCATTGAACAAAAGAGAAATCCACTAATACTTAGTTACAACAGAAATACACAAACAAGTACACCTAAACACTTAGTTATTTCTCCTTTATAATGACCAAAGATGACTCCAATCAACACTCCTAATTCCCTAACTTCTACCTGGAAGAATACCACTCCCTCAACACTTAGAAGAAGAACTATGACTCTCTTTGTCATGCAATACATGACTATTTATAGGCTCCAATAGTTAGCATCTGAGACTCCATTCCTTCAACACACAATCCCTCATGACCTGACACTTGTACTACAACAATTAGTCAAAATAATTGCTTGCGCCTATGCGTCCAGGGTCTAGAGCCTATGCTCCCATAGGTCTGGCGCTGATGCGCCAAGAGGTCTGGCACCTAGGCCTTAGGCTCTTTGTTTATTGAATTCTGCATGGGGGCTTACCGATGCCTCGACGCTAGTATCGTGGCACATAAGCGCTCAATGGTTGACACCTAAGTATTAACCTCTCGAGTTGGTAAGGCATGGACTTGGGTCTAGGCGTCCAAAGTTCCGATGCCTAGGTGTCAGTGCCAATTTGCACCATTCAACTCCAATTCCTCTCCTAATTTTCCCACTTCAATTATCTATTGCACCTACAAGACAAACATAAGAATATCTTTCTTAAAGCGTAATATCATAAATGGAAATGTATAGAAATAATCCTAAATTATGGTTAACTTTTCCTTGCATCAAGTCACAAGTCCTTGTCTGAAATAAATAGCCTAATAGGATTTCTCTCAAAAGTCTTAGTCATTTCCTCAAATACTCTTTCTTCTTTTGTCTTTTTTTTCAGGTTCAATAGGCTTTGGTAATGGTTTGAATTTTGGCATAACTTCTCTTTCATTATGAACTACAGAGGTGTCTAGCTCAGCAAACGTTTGAGTTCCTAAAAGATCTTATGCAGATAACTTCTGGAGCTGCTTGATAATCTTCCAAGAATTCTTGGATAGGACTTTTTGCCTACCCTCTTTTTTCAAGTAAGGGTCAAATGGTTCCATGTCTTAATTTGGTTCTTTCAAACATTCTCAGGGATGATTATGGTTCCATCCTTGTGATTTCTTTCCAAAAAAGCTTTGAATGTTAAACATTCTTTAATGGTATGGCCGAGCATTCTCAGAATTGACAGTAATCGTGTTCTTTATCTCTCCATACTTCCTCAAGTTTATTGGGCTCAAAAAGTTTAAATTTTGGATTCTTGGACAGACTCTTAAACATTTTCTTGACAGTTTCGTCATTATAGGGATATTTTTAGTTCTTTGGTTCCTCAAACTCTTCCCATACTAACTTCCTTCTTTCAAATATGTACGATTGTTATTGATGTTGTTGTTGTTGTTGTTGTTGTTGTTGTTGTTGTTGTTGTTGTTGTTGTAATTGTTATTTGTTGTGCATATTGTGATTAAGATTGTTGTTGTTAGTATTCTTAATATGGTTGTTATCAATTACCTAGAATTTTCAAGTTGTATCTTCATTGGTTGTTTTCATTTGTAAATAACAGACACATTCTCAATTTTTTTCTTCTCAAAGGCTTTTTGGGATTTCTTCTTGGTTTCCTGACTCATAGATGATAACTATTTAGCCTCTTGTAAATTAGTTGCCTTACTTATAAATTAATTTCTCGAAAGTTTTGATAGTGAATCCTTTCAATATAAAAGCAATCGATCCATATGTATTTTTGAGTAGAATGTCTATGGCATGTTGTTCTTGCAATTGGGGTTCACATTTTAAGCTTAAATTTTTCTACCTTAAAATATAATCTACCAAAATCTCATTAGGTCTTTATCTCTCAACAACTAAGTCTCCAACAGTGATATGGTCTTGAGCTCTAGCAAATCTTTTTTATGAATAACTCTTCCAACTCACCAAAGGTCATGACTAAGTCATTGGGTAGTTCAACATATCAGTCAAACATTGTTTCAAATAAACTATTTATAAATTAACATAATAATATGGTGTTGCTTCATTCTACATTGCAACAACTAGTTCAAAAGTGTGCTAAGTGTTGTCTTGAGTTTCTCATTTCATCAAACACTTTCTAATTAGGTGCACAAATCCTTTAGGATGTTGAACATTAGCAAACTCTTCAGAATATGGTCGTCCCTTGGGCATTGTTGTACCACTTCAAGCTTAAGCTAATGCATCTTTTACTTATTGCTTAATCAGAGATTTGAAGTCTTCTAAAGGTGGAAAAGGCGTTTCCATCTATTTCTTGGTAATTTCTCCTGTTCTTGTCTTTGAGTTATCAATCATATGAATAAGTTCATGTTTCTCAACTTCTATACGAACTAGCACCAGAGTAGTTCTCTTTTGAACTAAGGTTTTGAAGCTAGTAATTCTTCAATCTTCTTTTCTAACTTCCAAATATGCTCTTCCCTTTGCTTCAACTCATCCAATATACATTGAGTTGTATTAGACAGTGGACCTCTTCATACTGGTATCTAGTTTAAACATGTCAGAATGACACTCATAATTTCCTCAATCCTTTTCTCCAATCTTTCAATGAGCTCGTCTCTCCAGCTTAAGTGATTTAAAAGTTGTCGGGCTATATCCAGTGCAACACTTTCTTCAACATATCATCTTGTAAACCAATCTCTTTTTCCTTTCATTCTCTTAATGAAGCTCTGGTCTCAACCATCATGACAGTGGCATTTTTTCCAAAGCCTCTAAACTTATATCCTTTATACTTGAAAATAAGACATGATTTTAAAATATTTTAAATTTTTTATACTTAAAATCCTGGCTTCTAAGTTCTAAGTTATTTTAAATATATTTTTTATCAATACTTATAATCTAGCCAATTGGCACCAACACAAACTGTTACTTGCCATTATGTACCATCCCAACTTGGCTATCAAAATAGCTGGACTCAATTACCTCCAGAACAAGGGCTATCTCGAACATTTATTTAATATGAAATTAAGCATAAAGTTCGTTTAAAAAAATAAGCATGAGAGGAGTAATTACAAAATCTGTTATAGATTGAATTGTACAGCAAACATTAGCAAATATTTGGTCTTAAAGTAAACCATAGTCTGTCTTCAAGGCCACGCAAAAACAGTCAATAATGAACTGGAAGCTTTATTTTCTCGGAATAGCCTTCAGATGCTCAATTCCCAGTCTTTAATCTACATGCAGCTACACCAGCAATCCATGAAACATCAAATAAGGCAGTTTAGTAAGGGATTCATTAGTCATCAATGCATTTTAAGGGTACAGGATAATGTAAAACAAATAAATTAAAATTTTTTTTGACAACTAGTCCTGCTATTAGGTGCGCCAAATTCTAATAGAGTTGGTTCATTCAATATAATATCCATATAAAGGATAGTTAAGCTCTTTTATTTCTTCTTCGATCTAAAAGCATATCTGGGCATGTGGACTTTCGTCTTCACTCTTCATTTTTTATCTTACATTCTGCTATAAAGGTAGGAGATTGATACACAGGTTTGTTCTGAGAAATGAATTGTTAGCTTACAGCAGTGGAGATGATGTATAAACTACCAACTCGTGCCATGCAATGCCATTGAAATCACTTTATTAAAAATAGTCCTAGATTATAATTCATAAATGTTTCCTAAGAGATCAATACAATTGGGATCACATGATAAATATATTTACAAAGGAAATAACGAAAAATAAAAAGCTAAGAAGCTTTCTTTTAAAATACCAGGATTGCGTTTCAATCTCTAGAGAGATGGTAATCATTTAGCAATTAGAAGGCCTAAGGTTAGTCAGCAGTCATTTCGATATTCATTAGCAAAGGAATATTTTATGGAAAGGGGTGCAAGTGAGACAAGCCAACTCGTGAGCCGGCTCAAGCTCGGTTCGTGAAGTAAGCTCAATGTGCTAACAAGCCAAGCTCAAACTAGCCTTGACTAGACTTTGTCATAACTGCTACTTTTGTGGAGTCTTTAGGTCAAACCACACAGACTAAGGACTCGAACCACATCCTTACTGACATGAAATTACTTTTAGTGTGAAGATAATAAGACACTCAATATGACATTCGTTCTTTGTGAGCCTTTAAAGTTCATCAAAAGTTTGTCACCGCGACAAAATATTGAGACAAGTGGACGGGATTTGCTTTAAGTCATTTAAGTAATTAATTTTAACTTGATTGTTTAATTTGTTACTTCGAAAATTTGATCTGAAAATCTAAATTTAAAAAGTGACCTCTCCGGTGGAGATATTCGGTCAACGCGATATCATCGGAGATTTGACATTTAAAACTTTTATGCTTAAGATTCATTTGAAATTTGTTAGCTTTGATATGTTTAGCATATTAGTAATGTCGCCTTCATTCCTAAGAAAGAAGATCAAAGTAGGTGCTTTAGACTTTTAAATTTTATATATGATTTGAACACTATTAGAACTTACTAGACTCGTTAACTCAAGTTCAAATAAGTAAGAGGATTGGACTAGTTGAGTGAGACTAACAATTCTAATCTATAAGCAAGACGATTCAATTGATTAATTTTCAAAAAATGAGACTAATTAGAGTTAACTTTATTTAACCCGCGCAACATTTTTGAAAATTTTAAATTTCAACATTTATTAAATTTGGTGGAGCACATACGGGTATTTTAAATTTCAAATATTTGAATAGCTCAAAAAATTTCAAGTTCCAAGGATTTGCACGATCTTTTAAAATGACTTAATATAAAACTTACTTCAAGAAACACATGCAACGTTTTGAAATTGTGCATAGTTGACTTATTTCCTTATGCTTCTTAAAGCATTTAGAGATCCAAAATATCCAACTTATTATTCATATAAGTCTTAAAAAAACTCATACAAANGATTTTGAAATTGTGCGTAGTTGACTTATTTCCTTAAACTTCTTAAAGCATTTAGAGATCCAAAATATCCAACTTATTATTCATATAAGTCTTAAAAAAACTCATACAAATTTCAAAACTATGTGTTTAGCTTGAGAAATAGTCATGGGGTTTATATCAATTCTGAGAGCATTCAAAACTCCAAATGTTTACAATATTATGACCGAGTCACACAACATTCCATTTTTTTAATTCAAAAGTAACACATTATGTCCGCTAGCAGATGTATTACGAATTCAGTAGCAAGGTTGGAATGTTAAGTCTTTATTTAGGCATTAGAATAATGAAATTTATGTAACATGTCTCTAATATCATATTTAATTCATTTTTGCAAGTTTAAACTCTAGGAGTATTAAGTTAAAAACCTCAAATTTTGGATTGATTTTTAAACCCTAACAGCTTAAGTCAAAAAGCCAAATTCAGATTATTTTCAAGTCCTAAGAGCATAAACTTAAAAGCCCAAATTTAAATTATTGTCAAAACCCTAATAGCCTAAATTTTAAAAATTCAAATTCAAATTATTTTTATGCTCAAATGATTCATATTTTAAGTTATTTTAGGTTATTACGAGGGTTATTGTAAGAGTTATTGAAGTGGAGTCGTGAAGATTATTGGGATTATTGCGGGGGATTATTGGAGTGGAACCGCGGAGGTTATTGGGGGGTTATTAAAAAGTTATTGTGGTGTTATTGGAATTAATACCCTCAATAACCGTTCAATAACCCCCCAATAACCTCTCAATAACACGCCAAATAATATTCGCAGTTTCACCACAATAACCTCTGCGTTCCACTTTTTTTTTTTTTTAGGTGGGCCCGATATAACACACGTGGTGGCATATTACTGGGAGTCCGCACGTAGAGNTTTAAGTTAAAAACCTCAAATTTTGGATTGATTTTTAAACCCTAACAGCTCAAGTCAAAAATCCAAATTCAGATTATTTTCAAGTCCTAAGAGCATAAACTGAAAAGCCCAAATTTAAATTATTATCAAAACCCTAATAGCCTAAATTTTAAAAATTCAAATTCAAATTATTTTTATGCTCAAATGATTCATATTTTAAGTTATTTTAAGTTATTACGAGGGTTATTGTAGGAGTTATTGAAGTGAAACCGCGAATGTTATTAGGGTTATTGCAGGGAGTTATTGGAGTGGAACCGCGGAGGTTATTGGGGGGTTATTAAAAAGTTATTGTGGCGTTATTGGAGTTAATACCCCCAATAACCTCAATAACCCGCCAAATAATATTCGCAGTTCCACTACAATAACCTCTGCGTTCCACTTTTTTTTTTTAGGTGGGCCCGATATAACACATGTGACGGCATATTACTAGGAGTCCGCACGTAGAACTACGTCTGGAGTCCGGACAGAAAATTTTTCCCTATTAGCTGAGGTCAACAGCATGAAATTGACCACTCAACAAGTTTTTCAACTCCAAATATGAGGTCCCCTTAAGTGATGTAACTAATGATTGCAAATAAGGATTTTCAGATCAGAAATGGGCAAATCATCATCTCGTAACTATTTAGAATAGAGTAAATTTACAAATCCATGAAGATTGAACCAAACAATCTCAAAATGAGTTTCTCATCATCTCCCCACCATCTACTCTATAGTAAGATTGACATTTTATTGTGCACTAGCTCCAACAATAAAGGAAGCCATCTCAAAGTAAACTTACTATTGAACCTGAGGAATAACTTCAATCAAAAGATCACTCCTTCAATCAAAAGGCGGATAAACATCAGGAGCATCAAACAATAACTAAAGAAACCTTAAAATGGGGGCTACAACTCTATGTAGTGCTTGATCAACTACCTGATTACATCTTGAAAGTACCTTTATATGGTTCGCACAAGCCTAAAGTTTTAGATTACTACACAAAACTTTTTTACATAGCTTCTAATTATTTTGCTTTATCCCTTTTCCTTCATGACTGTTTTAGAGCAATGTTATCTATACTTTAGGAGTGCATCTTTTAAACTCCATCGTACATGTCTAAAACAATCAAGCCTCTTTCTCATTATCTTATCTCAAATAGGTGTGAATCTGATTGCCCCATTTATATAATATTGTTTTAATTTATCTACCCAAATTTACCAATTCAATTTAACAATCTACGTTTTGCCACACAGAAGATGCCATCGCTCCACATGCAAATCCATATTTTATAGCTAGTCTAAATACAGTTTTAAAAAATATTCTTGCTTCTGGATCTTCATTATTGTAAAATACTCATTTGAAACTTCTCCATTTTAACTACCTAGTCTTAACTCTCAAAGAAAATTATAGATTTTAAATATTCATGCTCTTTAATGATGAAAATGAAGTAGTTAACTGCATTTAAGCATTTAGCTGTTTGGAATGTAAAAGATAAGAATGTACCTTCACGTAAGGAAGTAATGTGTGCGAAAAATGAGGGGATATGTACAGCATAAACCACTACTCCAGCACTGTAAAAAAAAGAATTTTGGAATTTAAGAAGTCTCATAATGTATATGATTAGATAAATATTAAAATTCAGATTAGGTTATAAAAAGATTTGAAGATCAAGTGGCTCGAGGTTCTCACCACAGAGAGTAAAGGCCCTTGTTTGAATTTACTGTGAAAGGAAAATGCTAGTGGCTTGGGATACTCTCCAGGACCCCTAATGAATCCCCTGTATAAAAGAATGTTCTGAATTAATCATCACTTTTAATCAGCTGCTGGTAAGATTTTGGAAACTAAACAAAGGGTTATGTCTCAGAAATAAAAGAAAAACAAAGTAATATAATTCTTTTGGCATGTGATATACTAACACCNTAAAGGGTTATGTCTCAGAAATAAAAGAAAAACAAAGTAATATAATTCTTTTGGCATGTGATATACTAACACCAGAGATGGTGAGATAAGAGGCGTCCTCTTGATGTCATATACTGCAATGAGACCCCTGTACATCTCTTCACCGTCTTTGAATGACAAAGCCAATCGCTCCCCTGAAGCATCCCAGGCTATTTTTTCAATGCCACAGCTGTACATAAATGTGACGTTAATGTGATAATTTCAGAAACAAACTCATTTCACGCATTATGTATGCACACATAAGTAATAATACAATCAGAAATTCGACTTCCATTTACATATATCAGTTACCTTTCTCCATAACATTTCGGTTTCATGTGAAAATATGCCTAATATTTAACTTTTAAATCCCAAAATTCAACGTAAGAGCCTGTTTGGGGATAACAGCCTGCCATGCTCCAATGCATTTTCAGTTATTCCCTCTAAAGTGTAATTAAAGTAGCCAAATCGAGACAAACGTGAGTGAAATTTATTGCTTGTTTGGCATAGCTCAGCACAGACAGGACGTGTGCTATGTAGGGGGTCAGCTAGTCACACACAGACAAGGTATGCCATTGACATCCACTGGCACATGTGCAAGGAGCACTGGTGAGGGGCAGTGGAGAAAGGGTTCGGCAGTGACACGAGGAATGCAAGGGTGTGCACAAATTGAGCCATGAGGAGTTCGTAGGTTTGTTTGGAGACAAGTGAAAAGGGAGACAAGATCAAGAATGAGAGAGATGTGATAATGTAGTGTAAGAATGAGGGAGTGCGGTAGATTTAGGATTTTTCCTTTTTGTTTTAATTATAAGAGCTTTTGGCCTTCACAATACTGGTGAGTCATGAGAGCAGCCACATGAGAGGGAGGGGAGAGCTAAGACTACCGGCATTTATTTTATTTATTTTATTGGATCATGTTAGCACAGCTTGAACCTAAACATTTAAATTTATTAAAGCCGGATGAGCCTTGGAGCAATCAAAGTGGATTTGGACAAAAAATCCGACAGAAAGAGCAATATTGAGAGATGCCTTCAAATTCAACATTTTGCTAATAATCACAAGAGCACGCACCAATCCACAACTTGTATTGAATACGATACGAAACATCCATTTCCACTAGGACCTTGCCATGGAAGGCTTAGAGAAATAGGCAGTAGCATCATCAATTTGCAAAAATTCATCAAAAGAGATCCTAATGATATAAAGTTGAATAGTTAAAGTACTGAAGACAATAACTTTAAAAAAGCTACCCAAAAAGAGGTGTTAAGCAATTCCTCTCATACATCAAAATGGGAAAACGAAGAAAAAAACTTGATATAATCTGAATGTAAAAAGCTTGATAATAACATGATGAAGAAAAAAAAACAACTCAAAATTCACCAATCAATTGCAATTTTGACAAGACTGGCAATGATATCCATGTTGTGATGGCCCCAAATTTTTTTTTTAACAATAGTACAAGCGAATGATCGAGCAAGCTCAAAGATCTATCCATCAGTGAAAATAAGCGTAAGATTTTATTGAAAAGAAAAGTCTTGGCTATGTAAATTAGAATCTTAAATTTGATGAAACAGTAACAAGCATTATATAGACAATATATCCAACAACCCGCCTATCACATTGGCAAAAGAGCAAGTCTTGCAGACAAAAGGTGAAAATGCTTAAAAATGATTGGAGTAACTGGAGCCACAACAACGAAAGTGAATGATATGGGACCATTGAAATCCTAGGAGGCAAAAAAGCGAAGAAACGACGAAGATGAACAAAACAATTGATGTTGGGGTTGACAAACATGGAATCACTGAAACTTAGGAGTTTCTGAGAGAGGTCCTGAATAGAAGGAGCGATGAAGAGGGCGGCTAGGTAGAGCAGCCAAAACTAGGTAAGGAGAGAACGGAATATATCTGAAATGAGGAAAAGAAAACATCGTTCTTATAAGGGGCAATTGTGTGGATGCCATCAAATCATGTGACCACTTGATCTCAAGCTTGACCAACTGATACTAGAGTTAGCCCAAATCGCAATGAAAAGAAATTATTATTGTTGAAATTCAAATTGTTATAGCGAAGACTCTTCAAAATAAGAAATAAACGATAAACAAACACAAACAATCCCCTAGAGTGAGAGCGAGGGTGTTGAACACCGGTTGGATAGTAGGTGAATGAGATTGTTGGGAGATTGGGACGGCACTAGAAAGGGTTGTATGGGTAGAGGCAATAGCAAGTGGTAAGAACTAAGCTTGCGGTAGTAGGTGGAGGTGTAGGAGATGGATTGCGACAATGAGTGGAGGTGTTTGTGGAGTCGGCGACAACAACAAGTACGGGGGTTGGGGTTTTGTGTCAGAGAATATGGAAGGGAGTTGGGATTGCCAGCTGGAAGCAGGGCAGGGAATTAGAGATGGCGGTTGGAAGTAAAACAGGAAAGTATGGCTGGCGGTTGGAAGCAGAGAAGGTGCGGGGAAATAACTGACTATACAGAGAAGGAATGCAGGAGCATGAGCAGCGGCAGCATGCCGAAAAGGGGAGAATACACACCACCTCGGGATAATTTACACCCGGAGCATCTTCTTGCTATCAAATATTGCCCACGAAAAGGAAAACTAGATGTCAGCGGCTATCCAAACAAAAATTGAACCCTAATACAAGAGAATACATATAAATACTAATAGATAACTAAGGGTGACCCCCTCACTTGCGTCAAGGCAATTTTCGGTTGGCCCTAGATTTATGCTGACTGAACCGGTCAGCTTGGATCGAACCGGTCAGCCTTGACCGAACCGAATAGCCTCTCTCTTGGAATCGAGCCCAGCGTCAATCTCCCAGAGTTGGGGGAGATTCAACCTCAATCACTAGAACTTTTGGTTACACGTGAAAATGACGGAGTTGTTGTAATCTTTCGAGGATGAAGAAGCTTCAACTGCGGCCCTAGGAGAATTTGGATCCCACTGACGGCTGCACTATCTCTGAAAGCACCCGGGGATTTTTCCCCACTTGCGAGCAAACATCCATCTCGGTCCAATATTTCGGGAATACTCATCACGCATATACTGTTGAATCCCCTAAAGTAAGCTAAGGTTGGCTCCCCCTGCTCTGATGTGACGATAATCTGAATCTCTCCAATTGACAGTGGCTAGGACGATAAGGTATCAATCAAGATATCTTGAAATGCTCTTTGTCATGACTGTCACGTGTCTGTAATCGGTGTTTCAATCGTATCATCCTCTATCATCATCAAAATTGATCACACTGATGTTGCTCTGCTGGCAATGACACTTGTGATCTCCGGCGCCGTCAAAGGAAGAAGGACGACGTGCTTTCCCTCATTGGTGAAGGAGTATGCGTTTCTGAATCTATCTTGTTGAGTCCTACGGTCAAATTGTCACGATATCCACTTCACACAACACCTAGTCCTGCAGCTAGCTTCTAATAGAAAACTCCACTAGGCACCTCTTATCAATGATGACACTATTCTTTTTCTTCAGCCACGTCATAGAATATGGGCTGGAATGTCTTTGAGTCATGAGACCCAACATCTCCACTATCTACAAAGATACCACAATTTTGTTGCTCCCTTCATTGATGATGAGACGCTTACCTTTTTGTTCACAGTGAACAAATGTAGAATAAGTTGTGGCAAAGCCACTGCGGATCCCTCGTATCCTCAATCAGTAGGCCCCATTGAACTATAAGTATCTCGCCTCATTCGATGGGAAATGATATATCTCACCCTGTTCCTCAGCCACCTCCTAGTCATCAACCTCGTCCACGGCACTCTGCTTGGTATAAGACACGACTCAGTCATCGGGCAACTGGAGGTGATGTGCCCAAATCTATGGCATCTCAAGCATTTTCGCAAGGGAACTGTAGGAGTGCTACTCTTCTCAGGTTTCTTCTCACTTGAGATGGCTCTGTCCTTATCTGAATTAATTTTCTCAACTCCATGAGGTGTGCTATTGCTGGTGTCTCTAGATCCAAGTGGTTGTCGGACTCGTGGTGGTTGTCTACTCTATTTTTGTAGTCTCTTCACCTTCAGGGCTAAGGTCATCTTCTAGTGACAAATAAAGTTGCAGCTGCAGCTTTATCGGGTGAGAGATGATACAACTCCACCTGTTCCTCAGCTACCTCCTCGTCACTAACCTCCTCCACGGCGCCCTGCACAATAAGAGACATGAATCAGCTCGTCGGGCAACTGGAACTAATGTGCACAAATCCATGCCATCTAAAGCATTTTCGGGCAAGAACTGTAGTAGGTGTGCTTCTCTTCTCAATCTTCTTCTCAATTGAAGTGGCTTTGTCCTTATCCGAACCAATTTTCTCAACTCCCTGAGGCATGTTCCTACCAGTGTCTTTAACTGCAAGTGGTTTTCAGACTGGTGGTGGTTGTCTGCTCTGTTTTTGTTGTCTCTTCACCTTCAGGGCTAAGTTCTAGACATCTCCCAGTGAAAAAAAAAGTTGCCATTGCACAATGTTGCTAGTAGTGAGCTTTAGTCCCCTCCAGACGAGGGTTATGATGTGTTCTTCTGACTCAACCAACTCACACTTCATCTGCAAGTGGTCAAACTGTGTCGTGAACTCCTCCATTAATAAGTATCTGTGTTGAATGTGGTGTAATCAGAAATATATTCTGGCGGAAATGAGAAGGTAATTATTTCATATGTATTTATTTTCTCAAATTTTCTTACTTGGTAATCTTATCACCGTCTTGTCTCTTTCTCTGTCACTGCAAGTTTTCCCACCACAACAAGGCGCTATTCTTCAACTTGATGACTGCTAGTTTTACCTATTTATCATCTGGCACTTAATTATAATCGAAGAATCGCTCAACAGATTGTGACCGATCTATAAAGTCGTCAAAATCCATACCGCTATCAAATTTCAATAGATCCACTTTTATGTTGAAATCGATGTATCCTCCATATGTGGCTTCCTCTCCCGGCCTCCTCTGATATTGAATTCAAAAGTGTCGGACTCTGTCCTCCTCATCGTTGATGTTATCCCTATGGAAGGGATTAAAATTGTCTATTTATTCCCTTTGACTCTCCATCTCGTGATCAAGGGTAATCTCCCACTACGTTTCATCATCAATCCTTGCAAGCCTCTATTGAAGATGAAGGAACTCTTATTGTATCTCTTTTCAAGTGAACCCAGACCTATATTCCCTTGGTGGCATGGTTAGGGTTTTGGATTTGTGAGAGTAGAATGGGTAACTAGTGGTATGAAAGAAAAATTTTGGTGGAGATGGCTTGGGTATGTAGATGCTAGAAAACCGTAGGATATGACTAAAGTTAAGCTAGCTCTGATACCAACTTATACCAGAGTTAACCAAAATCGGAACAAAAAAAACTATTATTGTTGAAATTCAAACAATTACAACGAAGACTCTTCAAAATAAGAAATAAACGACAAACAAACACAGTGGGGAACACTAGCTGGACTGTAAGTGGATGGGATTGCTGAGAGATTGTTACTTCACTAAGAGGGGTTGTATGGGTATAGAAAATGGCAAGTGATCATAAGTGGGCTTGCGGTAGTAAGTGGAGATGTATGAGAGGAATTGCGCAATGAGTGGAGGTGCTTGTGAGGTTGGCGGCAGTAGCAAGTAAGGGGGGATTGGGGTTTTGTGGCAGACAACATGGAAGAGACTTTGGGCTGGCGGCTAGAAGCATGGCAGAGAATTAGAGACGATGGCTGGAAGTAAGAAATGGAAATGGGGCTAGCGGCTAGAAGCAAGGAAGGTTCAGGGGAAATAGCTGGCTGCAGGGAGAAGGGATGCAAAGGCAGCAGCACCAAACCGAAAAGGGGGGATACACACCACCTCGAGATGAGTTACAGTCGGAGCGCCTTCTCGCCATTGGATATAGTTGTAGAAAAGGAAAACTGGACATTGGCGGTTGTCCAAACAAATATCTAAACAAAAATTGAACCTTAAAACAAAAGAATACATATAAATACTAATAGATAACTAAAGAGGACCCACCCTCACTTGGGCGGCAACCCTGGCCTCAAGACAAGGGCCAGCCGACCATGGATTCATGCTGACCAAACCGGCCAGCCTCTCCCTGTGAGAGTCAAGCTCCGCGTCACCAGATAGTTACATCGTGAATCTTGCAACTTCCACTTTTTTTATCATTATCCCGTAGCAACTTACCCTCTTCTTCAATTGCCATCGCTCATAGGTCATGTCATGACTTGTTGTTCTTCAAAGGACATCACCAACAGGTCCCACCATAACTTCCTCTTATTCAAAAGCACGCAAACTATACCTTCTCCTACTAGAAGTAGAGCTCATCATATGAGCTCGATTTTAGCCTAAGGTTGAGTTTGAGCATATGCTATTATACCAATGAGCCAAGCTCAAGTTAGTTGACTCAAGCTAAGTTCAACTTATGACATCCCCTAATAGGGCAATATCATAAAGATAAGACTATAAATTCTCTTCTGACAAATATAATAACTAGTTTAAGAAATATGAGAAGTCTAATCAAGATAATTTAGCATGGATGGAGGAAATTCATAAAATTTAAAGACTTTTATTTAGATATATTTAATATCAAACAAAGGGGTTGATTTCAAGCCATAGCGAAGTTGCCTTTAGTGTATTCAGAAGGTTAAAATTTTGAGTTGTGAAAGTAACCTTTCAGAAAATGATATGTAAGGCTAAGTACTCCTATATTAAAGGCTCCAAACCATGCATCAACTGGAGCTCCATGAAGCAAATATTGCTTTCAAATTTATATTCTAATTATTATATACTCACAGTTTCATGCCCCCCGTATCCTATTTTTGGTCATTCCATGAGTCTAAATGACTCATGTAGCTCATTAATGATTTTGCTCATAATGTTTTTTGAGAAGCATCTAACGATTTGCTAACTATTTTTTATACCGTAGGTAACCCAAAAATCACAATTGAATAATACTTTGTTGCTGAAATTAAAATATGGCTACAAACAAGGCACTTGAAAACGGGAAAATCATGACA